>PVIW01005424.1:0-106971 GCA_004026585.1 Noctilio leporinus
CCCACCATCCCTGCAGCCAGACCCCACCATCCCTGCAGCCAGACCCCACCATCCCTGCAGCCAGACCCCCGCCATCCCTGCAGCCAGACCCCACCATCCCTGCAGCCAGGCCTCTGGATCCCCAGCCAGCCTGCACCCTGGTGACGTGGGATATAGAGCTCCAGGGGCCCGAGCTGCCGGCCCAGTGGCTGGTGGAGGAGCTGGGGCCCAGGATCCAGTGGCTGGTGGAGGAGCTGGAGCGGGCGCTGAAACTCATGTTGTTCAGGGAGGAAGGGGACAGGCCAACACTCAGGTTCAGGACTCTCTCACGACTAGGCCTACTGTCAATGTCCCCCTGGATGGAGCCTGTCGCCCGGTCTGTGGCACACAGAAGGGACTAAGCAAATGCCCACTGTGTGGGGAGGAGCCTGCAGGGGAGGGAAAGGATGGGGAGGAGGAGGGACCCCGGAGACCTGACCAAGGCCTGGCCAAGACTGTGGGGAGAGGGTCACTTGCTAAGGTCTTGGTGGCCGGTTGGCCTGGGGGAGCTTGGAGGACACCAGAGGTCCAGGACCCCACTGAGGCTTCTTGCTTGAGTACCTGGGTAGGTGGCAAGGCTGAGATATGATGAAAATGAAGAAACAGGTGTCAAAAAAAAAGAAAGGAAAGGAAACGGGTGTCAGTGGATGAGGGAGAAGGGAAGGAGCTCCAGATACATGGTCCCCGGGCAGCCAAGACTCTGGCCATCTCTCCCCGGACCGGCTCCTGGGCACAGGCACACCCTCGTGGCCTGAACAGGGCAGCTGGCCATCCAGCACCGGCCCTGAGCACCTTCCCCGTGCCAGGCAGCCGCGCTATGCCCTGGAGAGCTGGGGGAAGAGCCGGCCGGCCCTGCCCTTGCAGCAGTGACTGTGTCTGGGATGCTGAAGGAGGCTGGTGCGTGGGGCGGGGCCCTGGTGGGAATAACGAGGCGGAAGGTGCGCCAGCCAGTTTCCTGGGGCTGCTGTACTGAAACCCCGAAAACGGGGTGGCTTAAGACAACAGAAATGGATGCTCTCCTATCTGGAGGCAGAAGTCCAAACTGCAGGTGCCAGAGGTCCTGGGAAAAACCCTTCCTGGACTCTCCCAGCCTCGGTGGCCTCAGGCACTGGTCGGCCGTGGCTCCTCGCTGCAGTGCCGCCCCAGTGCCTGCGCACCGTCCCCTACCCTGCCCCTGCGTCTGTCTCTCCTCTTCTTGTAGGGACCCCCACCGTTGGACTGAGGGCCCACCCAACGCGGCCTCATCTTGAGATCCTTCACTAACCATGTCTGCAAAAGACCTATGTCCACCACGGGTCACCGTCTGTGGTTCTGGGAGAACATGTATGAATTTGGGGAAGACACTATAGAAGGGATGAGGGTGGGACTGGGGAGGAAGCCCCCCGCTCAGAGGCGCTTGAAGGAGGAAGAGCAAGTCACAGCAGCACACCGGATGTCAGGCGGCTGGGGACGGGCCTGCTGGCAGGGCGGGGCCCCGGGAGGTGAGGAAGCTGGGTGCCTGGAACCAGGGCGAAGGTTGGCCGGAGGCTGCGGTCTGGGAGGCAGCTGCCCGGGTTGGCTGCTCAAGGCCCAGGAATGGGTGAGCGTGGACAGCAACCCGGGAGGGCGCTTGGAAGGGCCCAGGGATCTGCCCAAAGAAGCACACACGAGAATGTTCCCAGCGGAGGGGACAGAGGACATCTTCCGTGGACTCCCCGTGGCAGCCCAGTGAGGGGCTAACTTCACCTCCTGACACAGGGTGAGGCGGGGGCGGCGGGGCAGGGGAACCTCGCCTGCAGTCCAAGCAAATTCACTAAGCCACCAGGATTCAGGCAGCCACCCGCTGTGTGACAAAGCAGTGTCAGCAAAGTCCCCTGACACAGGATGAGACTTTCTGTTGTCCCCACACACACAGCACAGACACACCCCCAGGGACATGTTCCAAACGGAGATTCTAGGTGGCCTGGGGGAGGGGTGGGTGTGGGGGCCCGGGAAGATCACCCCGGAGCTTGGGCTACACCTGTGACACCTATTTCTAAAGTAGGGTAGAGTGGCACACAGGTGTTTTATTTTATTCTTTTTATTTTTACACATCTATCAATTTATTATATTTTTTAAAGATTTCATTTTATTATTTTTCATAGAGAGGGGAGGGGAGAGAGGCGGAGAGGGAGAGGGACATCCATGTGTGGTTGCCTTTCACCTGCCTCCATCTGGGGACCTGGCTGGAGACCTGGCTTGCAACCTGGTTATGTGCCCTGGCTGGGAATTGAACCAGCCACCTCTGGGTTCGCAGGCCGATGCCTTATCCACTGAACCACCAGCCAGGGCCAATTTATTTTTAAAGAAGACAAAATGAGTAAGCTTGTCAGAAGGCTGACGTGTGTGGTTTGAGTGAAGGGCTATGACTCCTGCCAGAAACAGTCTCGGGGCCCAGAAGCAACGGAGAAAACACCGCGTGCAACGCGCCCCTTTGCAAGGGTCTAGGGTCTGGCGGAAGGGGGTCTCGGGGCCTCAGGGCCAGGAAAGACCCGTCAGGACCAAGGTCTTAGCCGAGAGGAGGCAGAGATTCGAGACGGAGCCAGGAAGACAGGAAAGGGTGTCTCAATAAAGCCTGCAGAACCTCCAGGGAGAGGATTTCGTGTGTCAGCAGATGGTCCCACGCAAAACCCAGATTACCCACTTCGGGCTTCGGAAATTATGCCTTAGGGTTCCGAGCTGAGCCGCGGCCGCCGCTGCCAAGTGCTGACGGCATGGAACTGGCGCTCCGAGCACAGGGCAGTGGCCAGAGCAGGCCTCACCCTCAGGCCAGCCCCCTGAGATATCACCTCCAAAGCGCTGAGCCTCCTGTAGCCCACCTGGCAGAGGCAGAGGCAGAGGGAGCCCCGAGGGGGGAGGCCGAGGGGATGGAGGAGCGACCAGGCCCCAGGGCAAGGCTCCCCAGAAACGCAGCTGCTGCCAGCAGTCTCGTGACCAGTGGCCCAGCACAGCTGAGGCAGCAGGGATCCTGATGGATCAACGCGGAAAAGCATCACTCACCCGGCTCAGGGCCTTTGCGCCGGGGGTGGGGTGGGACGTGGCAGGGGTTTGCATTGGCCAGGGAAGTGGGTTCAGAGACACTTAAGTACAGAATTCGGGGGTCCCAGGTAGCCAGCATGGTCTGCAACTATCCAATTTCCCAGCCACTAGTCACGTGTAGACATTACGTGGAAATTAATTAAAATACACGGGCTACGTGATTCCATGCAAATAGAGGAATACATGACATAAATTTAGCGTATACGTCGGGTGCTCAACAGGGTGTGTGGACAGCAGTCACCACGCTGGACAGGACAGGTGTGAGCCAGCCTGTCACAGAAAGTCGCCCACACGGCTGGTCTAGCAGGCAGGAGGTGGCCGCGGTGGCACCCCCTCTCCTGTAGAACAGCTGCAGCCCGTTCCAGCCCCATGATGGCACCTCCCTGCGTCCTGCCCGGGGTCTGGCACCCACCAGGTCCTCAACACAGGGCTGCTGAGTCCTCGGGGAGGCAAGTCCCACCACCTTGTGAGAAGAGGGCACCAGAACAAGGACAGGCCCGGGGCCTGGCTGCTGGCCGTGACAGCATAGAACCAGGCAGGCTCCTGGGACAGTCACATGGGGCCAGGTCGGGGACCAGGGGGCCAGGGGTGGAAGGTGGAGCCCCTGGAGCCCCTGGGTCCTGGGCCCTGAGGTTGGCAGAGTCCCCTCCAAGCTGTGAGTGATGACTTCTGCCCCAAGCAAACAAAGGGGGTCAAAGCTGAGCCAGCCACATACCTGGTCCTGTGGAGTCACCAAGCTTCCGGAGGCGGCTGCTGGAGGTCCGTGTGACTCCTAGAGACAAAGGCAGAGGGCGAAGGTCACACGAGGCCTCTGGGAGATGCTGAGCATTGGGTGTACCCTTGCCCGTGACTCTGCCAGGGGCTCCAGAATCAGAGGGTGGTTCCTTGCGAGGCCAGAGGCCCCTGTCTTCCCAGGTAACACTTGGACCCAGCAGCCACCCGCAGCGACAGCCACTGCCCTCTGGCCACTGGCCGGGCACTGGGCCAAAGCTGCCACACACACGTACCCCACCCCGCAGAGCCGGGAGCTGGGCCTCCGGGAGACAGAGTAACTTGTCCAAGCCGCACAGCCACAAGGAGGCGAGGACGGAATAAACCCAAACTCACCAAACAGCAAAACCTGGCGCTGGTTCAAGCAGGCCAGGCTGCCAGGCTACGTGCAGGTGACCAGGACTCTCTGTGGGGTGGGGCAAGGAGGTAGCCTCCAGGCAGCCCCTTCTGGTATGTCCTTATCCACCTGCCACCGGACAGGGTTTCCCTGGGACAGGTCTGCAACTCTGGGTGGTGGGGTCGGCCCCGGGCTGGGGAAGGGTGCGCTATCTTCTCCCCGCTCCCCAGAGGGGACGGAACAGAGCCCAGGTCACCGTGGCCTCATGCTGCACAGCTCCCTCCTCAAAAACACCCCTGGGCCCAGCACCCATCCTTAGAGAGGCTTAGGGCTGGCTGGCAAGCCCCAACTTGAAGAGATTTGCTGAGGTGCTAAGCCACGTACACTCAAGAGGTGCCAGGACGGGCAGCCACGGGGCGGCAGGTGGCCGCGCCATCTCTGCCAGGTGTTGAGCTCTGCTCTGCGGCTGTGCCGCCTGGACAAGCCGGCCACCCTTCAGAGCGACCGGGTTACCTAGGCAGGCTGCCCCACAGACAGCGAGACGCGCTGGAGCAGAGCCTGCCGTGCCGGGGGGCACCCAGGGGAGACGCTGCCACCGTCTGCAGACCCACCTCCTGCTACCACCCTGCATGCTGGAGTCAGATGTCCCAGCTTCTTCCCCAAAGTTCTCCAGACAGGCTCGTGTAACAGTCATTCGTTCATTCATTCATTCCATGACACAGTCCTACATTGGCCAAATGAAGGCAGCCGGCACCATTCCTAAATGTTCTAGAGCCCCAGGAAGGGCCCAACATGGGGTGACCAGCAGGGCCCCGCTGACCCTTGAAGGAGGGCCGGGTGGGCGCTGAGCCGGCACCACCACGTCCCCTGGCCGAGGCTCTGGGGCCACCGCAGCACCAAGTCCCTTCTACCTCTCACTCCCCCTGACTGCCCCACGGGGCCGCTGCCACCATCCCCACCACAGACGAGGGAGCAAGGCTCAGACGCCCCCCGACCGTCCGGTGCTCCCCCAGTCCCCAGTTCCCGGTGCACATCAGCTCGGCTGGACCATGGGGGCTTGTTATTTGGTAACACTTTCTCCAAAGGTGCCCGTGAGATTAGCACGTGGCATGGTGAACTAAGTAAAGCACCATGTGGGTGGGCCTCTTCCAACCCGCTGAGGACATACACATCGCAGGAGGCGGTGGCAGGAGAACCCTCTCTGCCCGACTGGAAGTGGGCTCTCCCCTGCCCGTGGGCAGGGGGCACCACAGGCAGGTGAAGGACTCGGCAGGAACCTCCTTATTGGCCTCCCTGTCCGTCTTGCCTATTGGTTCTGTTCCCCGGCCACCCTGGCTGATACAGTACCAGCCGCCCTTCCTGTCTGGGCATCCGACCGGGTGACATGTCTGCTCACTACTGAGTGAGGAAACTCCATTCCTCTCGGAGGCCCAACCAGAGGCAGGAGCCCCAGGCCCGCCCTCCCAGGCAGAGGCCTGGCCACAGCCACAGGCCTGTGGGGGCAGGAGGGGCCCACACCAGGCTCCCCGAACTGACAGCCCTCTTGAGACCAGGACAGGGCTGCCCAGAGTGGCTCTGGTGGGATGCCCGGGGCTAAGAGAGGACAGCGCTGGCCCTGAGGTCACTGAGAAGCTGGAGGGGTGAGCAGGGACATCCCAGCCCCAGCTGGCCTCACAGCCAGGGGGCTCTGACCCACCTCCCCACACTTCATGGGTAGCTGCACTGGGTACATGGCACATGAAAATCATCATTACCTGTCCCCACCCACAGTCACACCATGAGCCACTCAGAGGTCAGCTGTCTGGCGAGGAGTAGCACCAGGGGTCAGCAGCTGTGACGGTAAATGCAGAGACCCCAATGCGGACACAGCGCCTGCGGGGCGGGGGGGGGGCAGCCTGACATTCCCGTCCCGCCCCGCCCACGGCCCTGCTGGCCAGCTGACAGGCACCCACCCGTGCCACCAGCCTCCGGCTTCCAGACAATGAGAACATGAAGAGAATCTGTTCAGGTTATTCACCCCCCACCCCCGGGCAGCTGATCCCCAAGAACCAGCTGGGCTCCCCTCCTCCCAAACCTGATGGGGGGATGGAAGTAAGGCTGACAGCATCTGTCCCTCAGCTTTCGCTGGGGGTAGTTTTCATTTTATTTATACTGTTTACTTTCCCAGTTTCCCCAAACACGCAGCTGGTGCCAGGCGGCCCTGGCATGGAGTAGACGCAGGGTAGACTCTCCCCTAATGACAGGGCAGGGGTGCAGTGCCCGAAGGCCAGGGCACTCCCACCGCCCGAGGCACCCGGCCGACGGCCGGGGAGACTCCATGGCGGCTCTTAGAGGTGCAGGCCCGTGTCCCAGTCCATGTCCGGGGCAGAGGCAGCTGGAAAAGCCTCCAACACATCTAACGGCTCCGTCAGTCCAGCTGAGAATTGAGTTATTTTTATGTGCTTTTAAAATAAAACATATTCAGAAAGAGAGGAGACCATTTGAAACTCAGCTGCCTGGCGTCACCCCAGACCAAGTTACTTCAGTTCTCAGAGGCCAGGAGGCAGGAGGGTCTAGAGGGAGATGAACGAGGTTCAAACCCAGACCTCACCGGGTGCTGGCTGTGGGCCCGAGGACCGACTGCCCCTTCCTGTGCCTCAGCTTTCCCATCTGCAGAATGGGCCAGGGAGCATTCACTCATTGGTGACTAAGATTAAATGAGGACCCGCATTGTAGGGACCTAGCACAATGCCTGACACAAAATAAACACTCCAAAGATGACTTTATGATCATGATTAGTATATTAATTTGTCAGTGGTATGATTACTACCAGCACGCAGCAGACACCTACGGGAGCCAGGACCAGGGATCTGTCCGGAGGAGTTAACAGCGTGGCTGCCTGTGCTGATGCATTTGAACAAAATGCATCAGCCCTAACCGAGCCCTAACTGAGACACCTGGCACGGGATGGCAGGGGCACCGCTACCCCAAGGAAGACCGCCAGCACTTCTGACTCCCTCCCCAAAGAGGGGAACCAGGAACCTTGCAGCCCACAGGGTGGACGGCACATGGGGGTGCGGGGGCAGCTTTCCAAATCCACAGGGAACGACCGGACGAGGGGACCTCGGAACCCTGGTGCCCTGCCACCCTGGCCGCCCCAGGAACCCCGCACCCACCAGGCCGGGGCAAAGCCATTCCGTAAAGTTGAGTATGTTGAGCCTATGAGATCAAAACACACTCAGGTGACACGGAGCAAAGGACCCCAGAGGCATTAACATGGGACTCACCGCTGGCCGGCACCCTGCATCTGGGCACAGCAGACAGAGCTGACCCACACGTCTGGGCACCTGGAGGCCCAGGTCATGGGTGGTCCCTGTGCACGTACCATGGGGACCCAGATTCGGAGCGGGAAGGATACAGTAGGTGTGAAAGCCTTTCATTTTTCCCTTTCAACCAGGTGTTTCAGGTGCCACCTGGCAAGTCACAGGGCTGAAACCGGCACCAACACCCTGGGGTCAATGCACTGTCACTGTTGCATTACCAGGCCTGCTCCTGCTCTAAGAGAGCCGCTGTCAACACCCTGACCCTGTCCCCAGCCCCACTGGGGCTCACGCAGCCCAGACAGCTAAACCCGAGCAGGGGTGGGAGCGGGAATCAGCCTGCCCCCAGGGGCGGGCGACAGACACACACATGGTTTTGCTCTGGACCCACAATGAGTGGGCCGGACAGTCCTTCCTCTCGTCCAGAAGTCAGCTCTGCAGGAGGAGGCCCCGAGAACATGGCACAAACGCCCGCTTTCTGTGACAAGAGCTTCTCTACGGAAAAGAATTCGGTCTCAGTTTTTTCCTTAAAATTGGTGAGGCGGTCACCTCGGACCTGCCCCTTGCCGCTGTCCCTCCCCCTCTGGGCCCCAGCACACGAGGCCTCGCCCCTCCTTCCGCAGCACCAGCCTGTTCACAGGAGCTGTGAAGGGCTGGATCAAAGTCAAGGGTTTCTGTGGAGTGAAATTCCAGGCTTATCTCTAGAGGAACCTGAGATAAGGCTCCTCCTCTCCTCCCTGCCCTTGGCCTTCGCTCCCAGCCTGGGGAGGTGTGCACTGCGGAGGCGAACACAGACCCGGGGGTGCCCCCCAGGCCCCTGCACCCCACACAGGGCTCCCTACCCCCACCCCCAAGGCTGGCAGCTGGGGCTGTGGGTTCGAGGAATCTCAACTTATTCAACTTATTCTTCATCGACAAAGCGGGTATTTCTTTTGCCTCCGAAGGAGCTCCTGCAGGAAGCTGGGTTTCAGCAAAGCCTTGGGCCTTGATGCCAGGGGTCCTAGTCCCTTCTCTGACACCCCCCTGGCCTGCCTGCCACTCCCTCTGCCCAGCGGAGGGTGGATCCCAGCCCACTAGTCCTGTGAGAAGCAGTTGCTCCCACGCAAAGTGCCAACCAGAAGGGGGTGCTGGCTCCGGGGTAGCACCCGTGGCCCCTGCAGGGCTCCGGGAGCAAGGGCCAGGCTTTCCCGGCTCTGCTCCCCTTGGAAGGTTCACCAGCGGCAGGTTCGGTTTTTTTCCGTAACTGCAGCGCCTGCCCGGCAGGCTCACCTTCGTCCAGGCTCCCTCGTGACTCTGGTCCTTGGACTCCAGGAACAGGATGTCCCCGCTCTGACCCTCCAGTCTGGTGGCACCGGCTTCCCACCGCTCATCCGCAGGTTGCCTCCCACAAGTTGAGGAGCCTGAAGCTCCGGGGCCCCAGGCAGGAACGCCCCACCCCGCCTTCAAGGCGCTGTGAAGGGCCCCAGCCACTTGTTCAAAAGGTCAAACATGTTGGCAGCCTTTGCAACAGGGAAAATATTTAACCGCAATTAGCGAAGATCACTATTTCCGCTTGAGCTCCCACCCTCCTACTCCGCTGGAGGAGGTGCCACCAGAGGCGTGTCGGGCCCTTGGGTGCTCCTGCCACGGCACCGCTAAGCGGGAAGGTGCTCAGCTGGGCTACGCTTACGGAGTTCACAGTTACTTCCATGTGGCCGCCCTAGTGTGCATGTCCAGGATCAACGCTCCGCTCACTCACTACGCCGACCCTGAAGGGGTGAGGCAGGAACCTGTCCTGAAAAACATGGCCAGTGGCGGGGACTCGGGGTTTGGAACACATGGAGCCAGAAGTCACTGTGCGAAAAATGACTGCAGCCGCCAGACGTACAGGCGAAAGCAGGGAATTCAATTCTCTCCCCTGGTAACAACAGCAGCAAAAGCCACGCATCTCTGGTCAAGAAATAAAGGCAACGGTGCACCACATACAGTTACAGCTGCCCACACTCCTCTCTGCCTTTCCTGGTGGGAATCGTGTGAAACGGAATTTATCAGGATCCTCAGGCTTGCAGGGCAAAAAAGCATCGCAGTCCCACAAACTCCATCTGAAGTCACACCTTTTCATGCATCCCAACGGCCAAACGTGGAAGATAAATGTGGATCAATCAGGAAGATGAATTAACTTGCTGTTGTCTCACACGAATATGGTCTTAGAAAGTCATTGGATGAAGAAGTAACCAGAGTACATAGCCAACAGTGGAGGAAAAAAGTACTTTGCAGATAGAAGAGGTAGTTAACCGATTTTCGAAAATTGTTATTTTTGGACCCTGGCTGGTGGCACAGTGGACAAGGCGCTGACCTGCAAACCCAAAGGTCGCTGGTTTGATCCCCAGCCAGGGCACATAACCAGGTTGCAAGCCAGGTCTCCAGTCAGGTCCCCAGCTAGAGGCAGGTGAAAGGCAACCATACATGGATGTTTCTCTCCCTCTCTGTCTCTCTCCCTTCCCCTTTCTCTGAAATTAATAAATAAAATCTTTTTAAAAATTGTTATTTTTTCTGGATTGTGTGATGCTTATGATATTGGCCCTTTAAAGTGGATAATTTGGCCCTGGCCAGGGTGGCTCAGCGGGTTGGGCATCATCCTGCAGACTGAAAGATTGCAGGTTCAAGTCCCAGTTAGGGCACATGCCTGGGTCGCAGGTTCAGTCCCCAGAGAGGACACATATAAAAGGCAACCAATTGCTGTTTTTGTCTCACATCGATATTTCACTCCCTCTCTTCCTCCCTCCCTCCCCCTTCTCTAAAATCATTCAACATACCCTCAGTAAGGATTTTTTAAAATTGTAACTTGTTGTTCTGTTTTCTCATTCAGAACAAGCAATTGCACTCACACCTTTAAAGAGCTGTGGGGACCCCACACTCCCTGGCTCTGCCCACCTGCCTCCTTGTTCCCGATCTGGCTGGCTTTTCTCCCATCAGCTGTATAACAAAATTCCCCACATCTAAGTTCTAAGTGCTAAATGCTCAAGTGGTTTTGTTTGCCGGCTGGGGCTGATACACACGTCGTGAACAATCCCCACACGTGAGAAAGATGAGCAGGTTCACCAGGAGGGGAGGCTCTTCCCCCAGCCAAGATGGACTAGATTCACCCCTCAACCTCTAGATGGTTGTTGGATTACACACGAGGCCCTGGCCCAGAGGTGGGGATCAGGAAGCGAAGGCCCGGGAGGACGGACAAGGAAGATGGTAGGAGAAACCAGAGGCTGGACTTCTGGTCAAGACGGTGGTGCAGGCAGACACACTTTGCCTCCGCGTGCAAACATAGAAGCAATTACAATCGGGTCTCAGAAACAAAAAGGCAGCCAAACCCACCAGAAAAATCCACCCACCAAGGATTTAAAGAAGCCACATTCATCCAGACTGGTTGGAGGGGCGGGGTCGTGGAGACAGGGCGGAGAGGTGATGTGGCAGCAGTGGCGGTGGAATGGGTGGCCCCACTGAAAGGGCCACATGATCTCAGGGCAGCAGCTGGAAGGGTGCTGATCACATACGGGAAGTGGGTGAAGCAACTGGAAATGGGGCAAGCACCGGGCAAACTGCCAGAAGCTAGGCAGCGACACTGTCCTCTGTCTGAAGCCTCCCCTCACCCAGAGCGGTGAACTGGGCGGTCTCATCCTGCAATGACCTGAGGCCCCATCCACACAGGTGCCTTGGCTACACAGGCCGTGCTCCTAAGACAGGGAGTAAAAGCAGCGCTACCTAACACACAAAAACACAGAGAGGCTGCCAAATTGAGGAGGCGAAGAAATACGGCCTAAGTGAAAGAACAGAACAAAACCGCAGAAAAAGAACGAAGTGAAATGGACATACCCAAACCTATCAGATGCAGAGTTCAGAATACTGGTAATAAGGATCCTCAGAGAACTCACTGAGTACAGCAAAAAAATAAAGGAAGAAATGAAGTTTACATAAAATGAAGTAAAATATACAGGGAACTAACAGCGAAGGGAAGGAAGCCAGGATTCAAATTAATGATTTAGAACAAAAGGAAGAAATAAGCATTGAACCAGAACAGAAAGAAGGAAAAAGAATGCAAAAAAAAAAAAAAAAAAAAAGGAGGAGAGGCTTAGGAACCTCTGGGATAACTTGAAGTGTACCAACATCTAAAGCATAAGGGTGACAGAAGAAGAAGAGGAAGAGCAAGAAATCGAAAGATTATTTGAAAAACTAATGAAAGAAAAATCCCCTAATCTGGCAAAGGAAACAGACATACCAGTCCAGGAAGCACAGAGAGTCCCAAACAAACTAGACCCAAGGAGGACCCCACCAACATACATCATAATTAAAATGCCAAAGGTTAAAGATAAAGAGAGAATCTTAAAAGAAGCAAGAGAAAAGCAGAGAGTTACCTACAAAGGAGTTCCCATAAGACTATCAATGAATTTCTCAAAAGAAACTTTGCCGGCAAGAAGGGACTGGCAAGAAGTATTCAAAGTGATGAAAATCAAGGGCCTACCATCAAGATGACTCTGTCCAGTGAAGCTGTCATCAGAATGGAAGGGCAGATAAAGTGCTTCCCAGACAAGGTAAAGCTAAAGGAGGTCATCACCACCAAGCCCTGATTACATGAGATGTTAAAGGGACTTACTTAAGGAAAAGAAGATCAAGACTACGAACATGAAAATGACAACAAACTCACAACCATCAACAACTAAATCTTAAAAACAAAAACAAAACCAAACGAAGCCAACAACCAGAACCAGAGCGGAATCATAGGTATGGAGATCATATGCAGGGTTATCAGCTGGGAGGGGAAGGGGGAGAAAGGGGGAAATTCCGCAGGGATTAGGAAACATAATGTAGGAACAATATAGACAGTGGGGAGTTAAGAACAGCAGAGGAAAGGATGAAGCCAAAGAACATACAAACACAACCCATGAACTTGAACTAAGTGGGGTGGCAGTACTGGGGAAAAGAGGGGTACGGGGTGGAGGGGGGCAAAAGGGAGAAAACGGGGACAGCTCTCACAGCATCACCAATAAAATATAGCTAGAAAACAATGAAACCAGATGGTGGCCGCAGAGCAGGGGACAGACACGCAGCAGTAAGCAGGTGGAGAACCAGCGCAAAGGTCCCATTCTGCTCATTAACTGGCTCCATGAAATGCTACAACAGAACGCTTGGCTGGGTTTGGGGCCAGTTCCCGGAATGCCGGCAACGGGAGTCATCGTGAGCAACATTTTATTAAATTAATCACCCGGAAAAACACCCAGTATCCCACTTGCCCGGGGAAGAAAGAGCACACGGCTGTTGTGACATCGGCCGCACAGTGGCCTGGCCGCAGGGGCAGGGGCCCCGGCACCAAGGCAGAGGGCCAAGGTCGGCGGGCCGGTCAAGAGCACTGGTAAGAGGTCAGGTAAGTAAATGAAAGAACAGGCGCTCTGAGGGCCATTCCAGGCCTCACTGGAATCCACGCAGGAGACGCCACGGCGAGCGAAAGGAACGGAATTTAGAAACCATCTCTCCAGGGAACTGCAAGTCCGAAAATAGGCTGCAGACGGCTGACAACGAAATCAAATGACGCGTGCGGAGGCTCGCACAGCACCCGGGGCGGCTGCGGAGTTTCCCCTTCCAGCTTCCTGGTCCCACCGCTTGGCTATTCGCAACAAACAAAATGAGCAGCGAAAGTCAAAGCGAAGGAGATGGAAGGGGTGCCACGTGTGTTTCAGAAACCTTTCTTTAAGAGAACGAGAGAGAAGCAAAGGTCTGCCAGCTACCCGGCCAGCCCCCAAGTGACCAGGGAGGCGTCCGGTGCCCCGCCTCGGGCACTAACACAGGACGCAGCGTGATGCCACCCCATCCTCTGCAGCCCACACCACCACCCCGCGGGGCACCCTGGTCGGTTATGCCACCAACTGGCGTGGCAAGGTGGCTGCACCGGGTCATCTCTGGGCAACCACCCACGCCCTGCCCCGGTCACGCACGTCCAGCCCTGCGGCGGCAGAACCAAACAAAGTCAACATTTATGAGCCAGTTTTGCAAACCCTCCCCCAAGTCCCTCTGGGTTGATCCGCTCAGGTTGGAAGACAACAGGTTTGGATTTAACCCACTTCCAAGCGGCTCGGGTTGCAGGAGAGTTATTCTCCCACCGGGGTCTGGGATCTGATCCTGGTGGAAACAGGAGGCGCAGGTTGTGGGGAGGCTGTGAAAGCCCCGGGATGCGGGGCGGAAGCATCTGACGGACAAGCCCGGGGTGGCCTGCCAGCTCGTCCCCGCCCAGCCCTTCCTGGTAACCCACTCGCTGGGAGCCATTGTGGACCTGGGTAGATGCTGGCTGCTAGTGTTTCAGCTGCTGTCCCAACACGCCTCGCATGGCCGGGACAAGGGGCCCAGGCACGGCTGCCATGGCTGGTCCCCTGGCAGCCAGGTGCAGCCTTGGGGAGGGGCCAGAGGGTCCCAGCCTCGGTGTAGGCTTCTCTGCAGACACCTAAACTGCCAGGAGGAGCGAGAAAGCAGGCAAGGCCACCCCCCTCCCCCATCATGGGAAAGGAAGGCTCCTACTTTGGCCCCAAGTCTGAAACCCCAGGCCCCTCAGGGTGGGGTGCAACAGGGTGAGACAGAGGCCTTTCTGGAGCTTGTCACCCACCCCAGCACTTTGAGGGGCCTCGGGCGCTGGACACCCAGGGGCAGGTGGGAGTGGTCATTCTGCCCGAAGAGCATCCCTCGGAGGATGATCGGGGACTTGCATTCCTGCCACAAAGGGAGGCAGCCTAGGCACCCCCACGATCAGCCAGCTGCCGCCCCTCTTCCTGTTCTGGAGGCTCCCAGGCCGCGGCCACGATCCGGAGAACCGGGTCAGGTGAGGCCCGGAACAAAGCTCAGTTGTTGTGCAGCTTCCAAGAGGCCACCGACGGCAGGACGCCTGGGAGCCACCCCAGCGCCGGGGACAGCTCAATGCCCCCTTCACACCAGCTGCAAACAGACCCGGGCACTGGGCGGGACCGAGATAAGCCAGAGGGAAGCGGGGCTGGGAACCGGGCCACGCTCGGCCCAAGGCTGGGGGCAGCCAGGTGCCGGAAGGGCGCCCGGAGCCGGGGCACCCCCAGCTCAGCAGGGCTGCTGGGGCCAAGTCCACTGGCCCCTTGGTCCCTGGCCTGACAGACACCCTCACCTCCTCCCTCCCCGGGGCCCTGCACCCTCAAGACAGATGCCCTTCCGGCCCAGCTGCTCCCCAGCAGCTGCCACTGGGACCCTCTGGCCAAGGTCTCTGCGGCAGACCGTGTCCCACCGAGGAGGGGCTGAGACCTTGCGTGCTCCCTGGTGGTGCCCACGGGGCTTCCACTCGCCCGGTGCCCACACGCCTCGTAAATCCCCTGGCGACGCCCAGACCCCAGGGCATTCCAAGGCCATTGCTCCGACAAGCAGGAACCTAGCCTGTCGCCTCCTTCCCCACCCAGTGCTCCACTCCTCAGGGCCTGGGGCCTCTCTCTGCAGCCCTCCCCGCCCCCACGGCCTCCTGCGGGATCCACCCAGGAACTGGCGCTCCTGGCCCGAGGCTGGGCCTGCTCGCTGTGTGCTGAACCTTCCCTATCAAGTACATCTTAAACAAACTGCAGGGCCCACGCAGCGTGGCCGGCGACCAACAGCAGGAAACCGGGTCCGGCCCCCGGGTCCCACCCGCAGGCGCCTGGGCCGGGCCGGAGTCTCAGGAAAGGGCAGCCCCAGGAGGTGGCTGGTGAGAGAAGGGAAGCGCCTCCTTCCTGCTCTTGGGGCCCACGGGTCCTCAGGTGAGACGTCCTCTGCTGACACCCACCTGGGGGCCCCGCCGCTTCCACCTGGACCTGGATCCAGACCACTGTCCCTGAACACCCATCTCATGTCCCCTCTGCACCTGTCCTGGCTTGCACACACATGCAGTTCCAGGAAGAAGGCGGGCTGCCTCAAACTCAGGTACGGGGGGGCAGGTACAGGCACCCAGCCCTCGGACTCCTTCTGGGCAGGCTGGGGCAATGCTGGTGGCTGTGGGCTGGGACGAGCAGGAGGGGTGGGCAGGCCACCCGGGCCTGAGAGGGCCCCCTCGCTCTGCAACAGACGGGCAGACAGCAGGTCCCAGGCTGAGGGCTCGGCCAGCTCTCCCAGACTGGGGGCCGCAGGACTCCATCAGGGTCTGTGACCCTGGGCATGGGTCCAGCCAAGCTACAGACGTACTGCACAAGGCAGCTGTTTCTCTCCGCCCAGGTCCCCTGCGGATGCCAGGGCAAGCAGGCTTGGACAAGAGAGGACAAGAGGTGGCGAGAAGAGACGTGGGTTGGGGCAGAGAGGGGGCGAAGAAGAGGAAGAAGCCCCGAACCCTCAGGGGGCCAGCTCGCTGGGGAGTTCCTCCTCTGTCCCAGAAGTCAGCTCCTGCGGCGCTGGTGGGGAAGGCAGGTGGGCAGGGGCACCATCGCCCCTGCGTGCAGCCTCCAGCCCTGCCCTGGCCCCTGGAGAGAGAGGTCTTCCCCAAACAGAGCTTTGTAACCTTCCATGGGCCAGGCACCCCTTTGGGAATCTCCTGAAAGGCACAGATCTCAGAATAACTCCCATGTGTACACACACACACACACATACACACACACACACACACACACACCCCAATCCCCCCACCCTCATTTCTGTGGCTCTCAGGCTTTAGGTAAGTGTCCCCCTTGCCATTAGGGATTCCCAGGGAAGCCAGGGGCACCGAACGGCAAGCTTTGCATGACCCAAGCTTCTGCGAGTGTGAGAAGCTCCACACTCCGAATGCCAGAGAACTGGAGGGGTGGGCCTGCAGCCCGCTCCCGCCCTGGGGGCTGCGGGAGAAGCCCGCCACACTCCTGGCCAGCAGCGCAGCTCAGGTGCGGGGCGCATGCCCACAGTCCCGGGCACTCTGGCAAAGCGGGGACACGGGGCCTCCGAGTCCTTCCTGCTGCTGCTGAGGGTGACCGTGGCAGCAGCTACCTGGTGTGGAACGGGCATTCGTTTCTAAGCCTTTCAGGTATGAACTCATTGAACCTTCCTAACAAGTTAGCATCGTCCCTGCCTAACAGGTGAGACGCAGGAGGTGAGCGCCTCGCCCCCCAGCCAGGAGGCACCCACCTCGCCTCCAACCCAGGAGTCCCGGAGGCAGGCCCCACTGCCTGCGACTGCCACTGTTGGCTCTTCTGGGTGGGAGGGACAAGTGAGGTGGTTCCAGGAAGAGCCTGCCCTGAGCACTGACCTGGCATCCTGGGCCGCTGCTTCGTCCCCACCCGGGAAGACCCTGTACTCAAATGTCACATTCCTCAAGGCCCAGGCAATGTCTCCTGCCCCCATCCCTCCTTCCAGGGCACCGGAAGCCCCTGGAGCCCTTGCTGCCCAACATGTAGTGCGTGATCCATGAGTGTGTACAGACCCAAGGCACTGGGGACCCTGCCTGAACGTATTTTTTAAGTGTCCCTCTTCAGAGACTCATGAGTGCTCAACCCAGCTCCATGAGGGCATTTTAATTATGGAGGAGCAGCCCTCCTGGGTTTCCAATGCAGGGATTTGACACCACTGGCTGCTTCCCTCCCTTTCATGGCACTGATGGGCCCCGCCACCTTCAGCAAAGGACCCTCCCCCGACAGGGGCAGCGACGGAACTGGAGCATTCTCAGAAGGTGGCCAAGAAGCCACCAGCCCGGCTAGCCCCCTCCAGCCTGACCCGAACTGCAACCAAGGGACCCAGCATTCCTTGGCCCACGGCCAGGAGGGGGCGAACTGGAAGGGGGCCAAGCCCTCCCTGTGCCCATGCTGCAGGGCCCCGGCCTTTTGGTAAACACAGGGGCTGGTTCCTACTCACCCTGCAAGCTCCACTTCCACCCACTGCAGAAAGCCTTATCTTTCTTTTTTTTCATCCGGGGGAGGGAGTAGGTGTGGAGGAGAGGAGACATCCAGCCTGCTTCAGAGGCCCTCTGGCATCTCAAAGTTCCACCAGGTACAGGCCAAGGACCCACGACCTTGGGGTGGGGGGCAATCGCACCCACCCTCCAGCAGGAGGTGAAGCGCAGGGAGCCAAGGGCAGGAGCAAACCGCCACCCGGGGAAGAGGTCACGCTTCCAGCGATGCCCACAACCATCTCAAATATTTGGAGCATGTTGGGGAGGAAGGGAGACCAAGCTCCAAACCCCAGCAGATGCCACCTGGAGCCCCGACCTCCCACCGGCCCACCCCCACGCCTGAGATCAGGCTGCGCTCAGGGTGTCTGAAGGGCCATGCTGTTTGCAACAAGGGGTCAAGTTGAAATTCGAAGCCACTGACCCAGAAAGGTATTTTAGGGGAAGTTCTGAGTCACTCTCTTTGAGACCAGTTATTCTTTATCACTTGTTTAGTGTCCTGAGTGTGCAGGAGACTGAGAAAAGGCCTGAAGGCAGGAGGACGCACCAAACGTTCCAGCTAAGTCCCATGATCCTGCCCTCTTATCAGGAAAAATTAACTCATGAGTCCTTGGCAGAAAACCTCAGGTCCAAATAGATTCCACCGAGCAACTTCAAGTTTGTAGGGTGGGCAGAAAAGGGGATGCCGCTTATTATTTGACAACTGAGAGGACAAAGGGTTTTGGATCTTTAGAGGAAAACCACAAAGGAAAAAAGAAAGAAGAGACATCTCAACTACCCTTCACCTGCCCTTCAAGGCTTTGGCCTCAGTTTGCCCATCTGTGAAATGGGTACCAGTGTCCCCCAAGGGGAAAGGCTTATAAAGGATCCCGAGAGGGTTATGAGAGGGAGTCAAGCCTCTTCTGCCTGTGTGAGGTCAAACCTACAAGTACACAGGTGGCATCTTGGAACCCAAAAGGCTAACCAAGTTGTCAAGCCCAGTGCTGCAGGACGGTCCCGTTTGGCGAACTTCCCATGTTCCACAGGGTACAGGAATAAATTTACCCCAATAAAGGATGCTAGAGCTGGAGCTTGAACCCAAGAAAATCCTCCACGAAGCCACCCCACCACACGCACCCCCCCCACACACACACAGAGGCAGAGGCGGGGGAGAGGGCGGGGGAGCACCAAGCACCCCGACCAGCGGCGCCTGGAAAGTCAGCGATTGGGAGGGGGGAGGGGCAGGAGGGCCAGCCCGGCGGCCCCACAGCGGCTCCACTGAGCCAGGAGCGGCTGCCAGACAGCGGCAGGGGGCCCTGGGCCGAGGTCGGAAACGGTCCGGCCATGGCGCGGTCAGGGGGGCTCGGACACCCGGACCCCCCCCTGTACCGAAGCCGAGGGGCGCCAAGCCCGCCAAGGGATGAAATGCCGGGGCCGTGGGTCCCGACGGGGTCGGCTGCGTCAACGGGCTGGGCGCGAAGGCCTCCGCCGGGAGTTCCGGACCCGCTTGGCTCCGGGGTGGGGGCGGGGGGCACCTCGACCACCGAAGCCGCCTCCGCTCAGGTAAGGGGGGCTCGTCCTGGGACACCACTCCCTCCCCGCCCCGGCGCGGCGCCCACCTGAGTACTTCTTCATGGTGCCTCCGTGGCCGCCGCTCCCGGGAAAGTGCGGCAGGCCGGCCGTGCGGGACGCCAGGTCGGTAATCCGGGGCTGCGGTGGGAGGGGCGGCACAGGGAGGCGGCGGCCCGGCCCGCCCCGCCCCCGGAGGTGCGCGCAGAGCCCGCGCGGGGCGCCACACCTGGCGGCGGCGGGCTGCGTCCGACGCTCCGCCTGGAAGGGCCGCGGCCCCGCGCCCCCAGCGCCCGCCCCGCGCTCAGGCCTCCCTTCCGCGGCCCGCGAAGCAGGTGGGGAACGTGGGGGTGTGGCCGTCGTGCCCCGAGCGCCTGCCGCCCCACCCATCCCCCTGGGCGCCCATGGTTCGTTCTGGGCAGCGCGGCCACTTTCTGTTTCAGAGACCCGCGGGGCGGGGCCCTCCAGGTGGCACCCCGGGAGGAGCGAGCACGGGGAACGGCCGCCCTGGGCGGCGCAGCGGCTCGGCCCGGGCCGGAGCCCGGCGCAGACCGAGCGGCAGCGCAGAGCAGGCGGCGACCGTGCGGCCCGCTACCTGCCCGGTCAGCACTGCAGTGACTGGTGCACCGAGGCTCTTCACCTGTTCCACGGTGCGTGGGCCCAGGGTCACTTCTGTCCCTCTGAGCAGCATGGAAGTCTCTGCGCCTCGCTGGGCGCAGGCAGGGTCTCAGGGTAGAACAGCGCGCGGATCATCCCGCAGCGGTGGGCGTGTGCGCTCCCAGGCAAAACCCGTGCGGAAGAATTCATTCTTTCGTCTCCGTACAGAAAGTTTTCTTAATAAAATGGGTTTGTGTGTGTGTGTGTGTGTGCGCACAGGTGAGAAAGTGACGAATCTTGGCTAGAGGATGGTGTCAGAGTTTTATTGGGGGGGGTGCCAAAATGCGGTTTTAAAGAATGAGAAGGAATTTGCCTGGTAGCCAAGGTGATGGGGAGGCGGAAGGGCGTGGATGAGCCTCCCGGGCAAGACGTGCCACGGAGCTGCCAAGGGATACACGCGGGTGGGCGCTTCCAGGTTTGCCTGCCAAGCCCCCAGAGGAAGAGAGGGGTGGGAAGGCGACTGGGGAGGGGGCACAGATTCTCAGTGAGAGCACAGCACCGCCCCCCCTGCCCGCCATTCCACACTGGACATGATTTACAGCACCGAAAACTGCCCTTTTCCCGCGCCTTCCTTTCCCCGCCACACCCCTGCGGAGGGAGCAGCCCACCCTGCGACCTCCCCCTGCCCCTGACTAGGTCTGATTGGACCCAAGTGGGCTCAGACTCCGAGGGGCACCTTCACCCCCTTGTCTGGGGGTCAGAGGCTGAGGGAGGGGAGGGGTCTGACGGAGGAAAGAACCCACAGGGCCGCCGAGTGTTGAATTGTGAACTGCTGTGCTCGGATTCTGGGGTACCCACGCCACCCCACTCACACACACACCCGTGCCCGCATACCCCCAACTGCCACTTGCACCAGCTCATGCCAGTTCTGCTCCGGCCAAGCCAGAGGCTTACCTGTGTCTGATCTGGCCAGTAGCACGGCGATCGTCCCTGGCGCTGACACCTGCGGTTCCCAAATCTAACCACCTTCAGGAGCCTGTCTACGGGGCCATCACTGGCGTTCCTCACTGTACTCAGCTCAGGTCCTGGGCATCTGGTGCCAATGCAGCCTTCCAGGAGCTGGGCCCTGCAGCCAGGGGGACCTCTGGCCGCTCTCTGGGAAGTGTCAACCCCCTCTCAGTGCCCCGGCACCTGCATTTCTGCCTGTGGGTCATAATTCACACGGGCCTGGGCACCCAGGAACACCCGTGTCTCACATTCCTCAAAATCCGAAGGAAGCACAAGTCAGGGGGTGAGGAATCCGGTGGTCCTGACCAGTGCATTTTCGAGGGGCACGAAGGTTCATTGTTTAGGCGCGAATTTTTCACGAACTCACTAAAATACTGGTACATGATGCAGTCAATTACCTTAATGAATAGCGTAGACCAAACTTTCTCATGGCTTAAGAACATGAGAAATGCTCTGGCTGGTGTGGCTCGGTGGATTGAATGCCAGCCTTCGAACCGTAGGGTCACCCCCAGTTTGATCCCCGGTCCGGGCTCAGGCCTGGGTCCCCAGCTGGGGGCAACTACACACTGATGTTTCTCTCCCTCTCTTTCTCCCTCCCCTCCCGGCTCTCTGAAAATAAATGAAATCTTTTTTAAAAATGGGAAAGGATACCTTTCATGAATATTCATTCATCTATCGCTACGTTGCTCCTTCACTGAACGTCCTCAGTTTCTGAAAACTGCTTTTCAACACTCAACTCCCTCGGTCCCTGTGTGATTCATGACTCTGAGTCCCAGTGTCCACGCCCGCCCGTGGGGATTACGCCACCTCGTACAGCCCTCAAGGTGGACGTAAAGATCGCGGATGTTAAAGGCCTCTGTGAGCTGCTGTCACCAAAACCTAAAACAGGTGGCACTGGCTCCGCTGGGTGGCGGGCAGACACTGGACAGCCTTGCAGGGTTGGTGAGAGTGTGAAGTAGAAGAAACGCTGCTGGACATGGAGGAGGAAGGACCTTTGTTTTGCGGGACGGAGGGTTTAGCAAAACCGTCACCTGCTGTAGCAGAGAACATGGGCCCAGGTCCACTTGGGGACCTTGAGGATCCAGCAAAAGGCTTTTCCAGGCAGGATGCTGAAGGAGTTCTGTCTGGATTACGTCCTCGGAGAAAAAGCAAAGGTGAATTCCATAGGCTTCTGGCTCCAGCGCTGGCCACGTGCAGGCCACGTGCAGGCCACGACCAAGAAGGGCTGGGCGCAGGGGCTGCAGGCTGCTGACAACGGGACAGCAGCTCTGGGACATCCCCGAAGGGGCTGGGGAGTGTACTCAGTATCTACTGTGGAAGCGACGGCCCATGAGTACCAGGAGGCAGGGATCACGGGGACCAGCCTAGAAGCAGCCCCGCACAGGGCGGCCACAGTGGGGATCAGGTCCCAGTCCTGGACTTGGCATCCTTCCAATCCAGGAATGTAAGCGCACAGGACTTCATAGGGTCCCCGGGGTCTGCCTGGCACACACCTTCTTGCGTCGTCAGCAGGTCTGAGACTCCTGGCTGCAGCCAACGTCTCTGCCACCTGCCACGTTTCTGCCTCTGCTGGCCTTTTCTCTTCCGTCAACTGCTTTCTAGTCCTTTCCCCAGGCTTCCAGGCCTGGGTGGTCAGACGTGGCTGTGACCCACCAACCAAAACAACTGCTCTTGTTTTCTGGCCCCCGAGGCGCCTGGTCACCTGCGCATGCTGGTCACTGCTGTGCCCCATGCAGCCCCACACCTCCGCTGCAGACTGCGCCCTGACCTGGCTGGGGGTGGAGGCCTCGCCGGGTGTCCCGGCCGTACGTTAAAGGTGCGGCTGTGCCAATGCTCCCACGTGCAAGGACGTGCACTGCCCCCACCTCTCCAGAAAGCACTTTGGCAGCAGGAGCAAGAGCTTTGAAAGGCCCGTGTGCTTTGCCCCAGTAATTACATTGTTCCTTCGTGTCTGATTCAACATTTATATATTTCTTGATTAGTCACTCCAGTCCCTGCCCTCTAAAGCTTATCCGTTGGTAGGGAGGGGAAACAGACATTAACCAGGTCATCTTCTCAGCAGCTTCACCTGGTCTGGGTGGCTTCACACCTGGTCTGGGCAGCTTCACACCTAGTCAGGGCTCAGGAGGAGATCAGGAAGGTGAGGAGATCCCCTCATCTCCAGAGCAGCGGCTGTCTGTCCAGTGGGAGGGCCTAGGAAGCAGGACTGCAGGCCCCCAGGCTCACAGGAGAGCCAGGCACACAGCAATCCCCTCAGAGTTCTCAAGGGTGAGCCAGTCTTAATTTGCTTTCTTTAAAATCCGTAATAAGCCCTGGCTGGTGGCACAGTGGATAAGGCGCTGGCCTGCGAACCCAAAGGTCGCTGGTTCGATTCCCAGCCAGGGCCCATAACCAGGTTGCAAGCCAGGTCTCCAGCCAGGTCCCCAGCTGGAGGCAGGTGAAAGGCAACCATACATGGATGTCCCTCTCCCTCTCTGCCTCTGTCCTTTCCCCTCTCTCTAAAAATAAGTAAAAAAAAAAAAAAAACTAATAAATACAGGGCCTGCCAGACAGAGCAGAGGGGCCACCCTGGGGCCTGCAGGTGGCGGAGGGTCACCGAGCAGGAGTGGGGAGACTTCAGGGTAAGGCAGGCTCCGCCTGTGCCCCCTGGCTCTGCCTGGCACACTCCTTTCTCGCAGTGCCCCTCGGCCAAGCTGCCGGGCAGGACGGGCTGCCAGGTTGGGTTTGCACTTCAGGTAAGCAATAACAACTTCTGCAGTGGAAGTTTGGTGGTGTAAGTATGGCCTGTGTAGTATTCGGGACATACACTAAATACATACACAGTTTATAGAGTTTGTCTGACACTAGATTTAACCGGGCGTCCGGTGTTCTTATTTGCTAAACTGACACCCCTATGTCTTCAGTCCCCAGACCTAGACTGGTCACCCTAGACTGGGAGTTTGCCCACCTACCACCCCCATTCAGAGCCACAAACACCATGCCGGAGACGGGGGCCAGCCTGTGACCAGTCCTCGCCTGTCAGAGGCAGAGGCAGGCAAGTGAGGACAAGGAGGTGTGTGTAAGCGTGTGTGTGTATGTGTGTTTAACATACATAAAGCTGAGGACCATCAAAGGAGTGATCTCTAATCTCAGTTTTCCCCTTTTTATGCATGTAATGGCCCCATGGGAGAAAATGTTCTTAAAAATAAAACAACGATAAAAGCAAGTAATGTGTGTCTTTTAAAATATATCTTTTTTGGCAAAATTAAAACCCAACCATCCAACCTCAACATCCCCAATTAAACAAACAAAACTGTACTGTGACCTCCCAAAGCCTGAGGGAGGAAAATGTCCCCGCAGCCCAGTGTGGCCGGTGTGTGTGGGGGGCAGGGTTAGGGGGGCGGGCGGCGGGGGCAGGCTCACCGCCCCTCTGCTTCCACACCCCCCTTCCTTCTCTGCTCTCAGTGGGCATTTCCCTGCCCTTCAGCCTCTAACTCCCCACCCATTCTGTGCGCGCGGAGCGAGGAAGCCTGGCTGGGAACCTTGGAGAAGCACTGAGCCTGTCTCATTTTTCTCCTTCCCACCCATGGAATGGAGGTGGCAGCCTCCCCACCCCGTAGGGCTGCTCACAACCGGCATGTCCATGAACATACGTGTCACGTTGCACACTTATAACGTGCACTTTTCTGGGATGCCGGAACTCAACAGGATAGTTTATCAAAAATGAACAGCTCGGTTCAACTGGCAAGGAGGCTGCCATGGAGAGAAACAGACACGAGTTATCGGGCGAGGAAGCGTGACGGCCGCCCAGTTGTGAGCGGGACAGTGATTTATTCTCTGCTGCCGGCACGGCACGCAGCTGGCAGGGCCACCACGGTGGGGAACATGCTTGGCGGAGCTCACGCGTGGGCCCGTTGGATGAGGTTTCCTTTTCAAAATGAACCTTCAAACCAGTCGCATTCCAGGACACTGAAAATGGACCCTCGTTCTCTGTTTTTAATGGACTTACAATAAAAGGAAATATTTAAAGCTTAAAAAATAAATGGCACTCTGAGTTCGTTTTTCAAGGCATCCCACACAGCAAAGACAGATGAGCTCTAAAAAGAGAGACGTAAAAGACACGGCTGCAATAAACAAATAAGATAGCCATCGCCCTGTGACAGATACTAAAACCCGGCAGGGACAGGAGCAGCGTCCACACCTCGCACCTGGGCAAGTTGGGAAGCGACTCTAACTTCCCCAGAAACTCAGTGAAAGGGGCCCCAACCTTCCCCAGGACACGGGTCCTCTAAGCCACCAGCAGGCCAAGTGCAGGCAGCTGGAAAATGAGGTGGGGGAGGGAAGGGAAGAACAGAGATGCAAGAGAAAGAAACATCGACACAAGATGAACCTACCAACCTGACCCCCAAACCATGACTGAAACTAACGCTGACAAAGATAATCAAGAAAAAAAATCAACCCTGGGGATAAGGAAATAACTCTGGATAAAATGGAAATAGTGGAGGAATCTCTAGCTTAAGGTGTTGTGACCTGGGACAGATGAACAACCAGGGATAGCACAACCTGGCAAGAACTAGGATGGGGAACACAGGCTGCTAGGCAAGCACATAGCAAGGGCACCCACCCTAGGGTGGAGGGTGAGGGAAGGCTTCCTGGAGGTGGCATTAAGTGACTTTACTCAGATTAGGCAAAGGAAAAGAACACTCCGGGCAGGGGGAGCCTCAGGTGACGTGGAGCCAACCCACCTGGGTCTGAAAGCCAAGTCTTCTGACTACCGGCTTCAACTTCTCCGGGCCTCAGTTTCCCTATCCTTAAGGAAAGCACCAGCCCCATGCCTGCGTCAGGACTGCAGGGCATTGCGAAATGAGCCCTCAGTGAGGATTAGTCCCTCAGGAGGGAGGGAGAAAGGTCAAGTCACCGCTGAAGCCAGTGGAATGTCCCAGGGCCCAGCACCAGGTGTTGGACCCTCCCCCACGTCACCCAGCCTCAGAGGGCGTCCCTCCTTCCAGACCTGCCAGAATGCCAGCAGGAAAGGCTGTGTAAACCCTGGGGTGCGGGCGCCCCTGCTCCAGCAGGTGGCACTGTCGCCTGCTGGAACACACAGCCCCGACCCCATCTGAAACGAGGGAGGAGATCCTTTGTTTCTCACTGCAAAGAAGAGGAACAGTGACAAGCGGAACTCGGTGGTGGTGCAGGGGTGGCAAAGGGACCAGATGGAGAGCAGGTGGCCTGGTCACTGTGGCCCTGTGGCCCAGAGCCACCTGCTGCCACACACACACACACACACCACACACACCGGACGCGCCCCTGGGGCCACTGTGAACTCTGTGAGCTGCTGGGATGGCAGTGAGTGGGGAAACGTGCGGTTGAAAGACGCGTGTACGCAGACACTCAAGGTGGAAACGCCACAAAGGGGGTAACTTGGTTTAAAATAACTTAGGGAGAAATATTTTCAACATATAAAAATAACTTAGGGGACGCCTGATGCATTAAAATATAACAGCACTTGTTAGCAACCGTTAAGTGCAGATGGTGGATACGTAGTGGTTCCCAGTGCCACTGTCTGCACTTTTCCACCTTTAAAAACTTTCATGATAAACTTTGTTTTAAACTTGAATAAAATCTTGAATAAAATCAAGTACAGATGACACAGGAGGACTTGGGCTGGAGGGGACACGTTGTACGGAATAAATGTGCAGAGGCCACAACGGACAACCGAGAGCGATCCATGGGGGAGGCCGGGCTGGGAGCACCTGGGGACCCGGTGCTCTCCGATGACGAAGCCCTGAAGGCTCCCAGGGGTCCCGTTTTCATCTAGGTTTCGTGCCCGAGCTGCTGGGGGTAGTCAGGGACCAACAGGGAAGGGCACAGAGTGGAGCCCAGGCCATGGAGCAGCTCAGAGGATTCTGGAACTGTGGGGGAGGCCCCCGATCTTGGCCCACAGCCCCTCACCCCAAGACCTCTGCACCGTTCACAGCACCTGCTGCAGGGCCAGCTGCCGCCCACCTATGGAGACCCCTGACCAAGTTCAGGGAATTTCTCGAGTCACAGGACCCTGCAGACCCGTCCCGTGCCCCACCCAGCGGCCAGCCCTGGACTCACCTCCAGTCTCGCTGAAGGATTTGCCCCATTTCTGGACATGCGAGGCTGGCAAGCCTTTTTGGGGTGCAGTGGTGTGCGCTGCACACACTCCCTGAGAAACACAGGCTGGAGGTGCTCGCTCTCCCAGCCAACCCCGTGGGGCTGGAGGTGTGGGAGCCTCGCTAGGAAAGCAGTGATAAGCTGTCACCCTGAGCAAGGTCTCAGGGCTGGTACACAGCAGTCCCTGTCCACGGGAGGCCCACTGGAGCTGTCCCCTCACCGGCACAAACTCAGTGGCACCATGGGCAGGTCTGTTGGCCCACGGGTTCAGGGCGGTCTGTCTACTGCTCTTCCCCCGAAGGCGCGGCCCTGCTGGGGACGGAAAAGTCCGGTGTTGGCCCTACAGTAGCTCACGAGGCATAAATTTTGAAGACCCAAATCGATGGTAGTGTCTCCAGGAAGGGGTACTGGACTAGGGGGATGGGGTTCATTAGTTTTTAACGATCTAATTAATTCTGCAACAGATGCTGGTGAGTTGGGACTTTTACATGGTTATTGGGTTCTTTAGCTGGTCTCCCAAATATCAGGAGACCCTCCTGGTGGCCTGAGCCCCTGGCCTGGAGAAGCCCACATGGGCTGGGCCTCAAGGGGTTGTGTGGCTGCATGCACGGGCTTTGGGCCACACTCCCATCTCGTGGCCTGTCCAGGACCATGGCCACAGGACCAGAGGGGGCTCTGGGATGCAGCAGGGCCAGGCTGAGCACCCCACCCAGGGTTCTGTTCCTCCACCTCCATCTTCACGGAGACCAAACAGGGCCCCGAGGGCGGCGAAGACCGGAGCACGGCAGATGGCCTGTGATAACACCCAGCTGGCTGGGCCTGGAGGAAAGAAGCAACTTCGGGGCCTGGCGGATGGATCAGCTGCGATCGCCCAGCAGGAAGGAACTGAACCCTGAGCATGTGATCAGAAGGACCCCGAGGCGGCCCTGACTCATCGCCATTATCTGCCTCATCTCCATTATCCGCCTCATCTCGGTGGCTAATTATTTATAGAACACTTGCTGTGTACGTGCCGGGCTCTGCGCTAACTTGCCCAGCACGCTGGTTCCTGCCACCCAGGACAACCCTCTCAGGATTTAAAGAGGTCTGAAAGCTCCCCCAGGTCATGCAACTGGTCAGTGGCCGAGCTGAGGACGAGAGCCCCTGTGCCCTGCACTGGCCCCAGCAGGGAAAGAGCTGCTGCGGGGTTGTCTTCCTCTGGGCCTGCAGATGCCCAGCCCAGTTCCCAGGGCAGCTGTGCTCGGGGCAGGACGCAGTGCTGACCCCAGGGCCCGGGGACGGGGACGCTTAGGGATAAAGAAAGAAACCCAGCTGGCTCTGGCAGATGTCATCCCAGGGAGGCAGGATGGGCTGAAAATAGAACCAATGTTCTGCTCATTTGCATGCAGTTTTCCTCCAACTGGAATATCCTGTGCCAGAGTCGCTAACTCTAGGATTTTAACGTCAAATGCGCGAGTGAATGGGCGTACCGTTCCGGCACGGATTAACTCAGTCCCCAGGGTGTATGTCTGACCACCCCTAAATCAATCAGCCTCTTTCTCACACACACACATGCTTCTGCAGTATTCCCACTTCCAAAGAAATGTTCGTGCTTTAGGAAAATTCCACACCAATTTCATGACAAACCAAGCAACCCCAGGGATATCTGGCCTCACCAGAGTGTGCTCCCAGGGGCTCCATCCGTGCCCTTCCCCACACATGCTCTCTACAGCCTGCGGCAGTGGGGAAGGCCTGCTTGTTTCTTGGGAGCACGTCACACACTCAGGAGCTTGCAGTGGGCAAGGACTGATCATTGTGGCGCTGAAGACACCCGCAAATATTAAGCAGAATGGCTGGTCCCAACGCTGGGACCGACGGGTCTGGAAGTCCAGGCTCCTGGCCTGGACGGCTGAGCTCCCTGTGCAGGCCCAGCAGGCAGAGTCCAGGCTGGGGCCGGATTCACATGCACATGGCTCCTCGGATGGCCTTGTCCCCCCAGCCTGCACACGTGCCACCTCAGAGACTTCTCCAGAGGACTGGGCCTTAGATAAAGTCAAGTGGCACCTTTTATTAAAATCCTATCAGCAGCTGTGTACGCAACGAGCAGTGCACCCACCAGGGTGCAGAGACCCAAGATGTCACTTCTGGTGCGTCTTCACCTCTCTGGGCCTGTTTCTTCCTTCCAGTCCTGTGACTATTAGGTTAGAACACTGATTCTCAACCAGGAATGGTTTCCACCCAGGGGACAGAGCTGGGGCTGCGCTCTGTCCTGCAGCCACGGAATCCAGAGACCATTGAGGACTCGTGGAAATTATCACCTCACTCTGTACAAGAAAATCATCAGATGCACCAGAGATTTAAATGTTAAAAAACAACAACATACGTACAAACGTGGAAGTAGCACAGGAAAACACAGAATTTAAGGTGGGGTCAATTATTCTTAAAAAAGTAACTCTAGCCCTGGCTGGTGGCACAGTGGATATCAGGCACCAGCCTACGAATTCCAAGGTCTCTGGTCCAATTCCCAGCCAGAGCACATAACCAGGTTGCAAGCCAGGTCTCCAGCCAGGTCCATAGCAGGAGGCAGGTGAAAGGCAACCATAGATGGATGTTTCTCTCCCTCTCTGCCTCTCTCCTTTCCTCTCTCTCTGAAAATAATAAAATCTTTTATTTTTTTTATTTTTATTTTTTTTTAAAGATTTTATTTTATTATTTTTAGAAAGAGGGGAAGGGAAAGAGGCAGAGAGGGAAAGAGACATCAATGTATGGCTGCATTTCACCTGCCTCCAGCCACAGACCTGACTGGAGACCTGGTTTGCAACCTGGTTATGTGCCCTGGCTGGGGAATCGAACCTGCAACATTTGGGTTCGCAGGCCGGCGCCTTATCCATAAAATCTTTTAAAAGTAACTAAATAAAATAAAAAGTAACTCCAGTTCATGAAGACTGTGTTCACTGCATGGCCCGTCACACACACACATCAAATGAACCAGCTCACCCCTCTGAGGCAGCTTTCAGTGGACACGGGAACTGCTGGCCCCAAGGACCAGGCCGCCTGCTAGGTGTGCGTTTGTGTCCTGCACTCAGACCTCTCATGGCAGCGCCCACACTCACCCCTGGGAGGGCACTGCTGCAACCCGGCCTGCCCATCAGTCAGCTCAGCCTAGTCACCACACTCCCCACTGGGCACCCAGGGGCTCGGCTGGGGCCCTGTGCCCGGAGCCATGTAACATGCGGGCCCTACACTAGTACGGTTTATGCCTCTACTTGGGGCTTACAGGGACATGCCCGGTTTTGCTGGGTGTATGGTGGTGGAGCACAGGTAACTTGCCACTAAACAGCCTTCCCACATCCCCTTCAGCTGCCCGTGGTGTTAGGCTCTGTATTTCAGCTGCTGTTTACGTGGGGATGCCACTACCACCTTCCCAGAATTCCCGGCTGGCCAAACCACTTCTTCAAACAACTGACTCCCTGAAGGACTTCGTGAAACTAATGGGAACACCTCTGGCCCGACTCAAGAACAACAGATAGCTGGTGGCTCAGGCTCCGTCAGTGGTTTGTATGGGCCTGCTGGGAAACGTCACTGTTGAAGGATAAACACAGGGCAGAGGCTTGGTGGCGCAGGGTGAACACACAAGGACCCGTTTGGGACGTGCTCACCGGTTTTTCAGGTTCCCCCCGGCTGCCACCGCGAGAACCTGATGCTAAGCCAAAGGCCCCGCTTGACGGCAGACACACGGGAGCAAGGACGGCGTTACGTAGAAGACTTTCGTCCCTTCAGGAACAACGTGGCCACGTCCCCGCGAGGCGCTGCAGTGCTGAGGTTGGAAGGAAGCACAGTGGCTGGCTAGATTCCTGGGGACACCCCCCTCCTGCAGCCACGCTCAGGCATCACTTGCTCTACTCCCGCGCCCCAGCTAGTCCCGTCGGCCAGCTCCCATGGAGGACAGATGCTGCCTAGGAAGGCGAGTGACATCGCAGCTCCGGATGGGGGGCGGGGAGCTGCTCTGGCCTGCTCTACCCACATGGGCCGCGCCACCCCACAGCCCCAGCAAGAAGCCAGCATGTGCCCAGGTTTCCAAAGGGGCACACCTGCCTGTTTCCCTTGCTCTGAGCCACCTGGTCGAAGGAACCCCTGTATCCCTAGAGAAACATCGCATCGGGCACCACACCATTATTCATGTTTCATTCTGATCTCGCGGAGTTGAAGAAAAACCGCAGCATCTCTTCTGGAAGCTGGGGACCCTTGAGCCCCAGGTGCCCTCCCTGCGGGCAGTGACACATGTGAAATGTGGCGCAGGGGGCCGTGCTGGAGCTTCCAGGACCCGGCGTGCAGGCCCCGCACTCTCCTGCCGTGTAAGGACGACAGCTCTCCCAGGCGGCCTCCGCAGCAGCAAGACAACACCTTTTTCTTTAAACAGTTCACATTTATTATTGATAACAATAAAAAATCTTGTAAAGACTATCAGTATTGTATTACCAAGAGTGAGGTAATATGTTTACAAAACATTTACAGAATTTGATATGTAAATAATGCATTTAGGGAGGAACGTGAATTAAGACACTTGTCATAGAGGGAAACCCAAAGAACCATTAGTGCTGGGAGAGGCGGAGGGACAGCAGCTACAGAAGAGAGCAGGGCACTGAGAGGAGGGGCGCGAGGACCTGCGTCAAGGCTCGGAGGTGGCCGCCACGCAAGGACAGCCGCGGTGGCTCTCCAACCGCACTGCAGGCTCTGTGCCGTCCTGTGCTTTGAACTCTGAAAACACGCATTCGGCTCTTTGGAGGTAAAACAGTGCCACTTCTGAATCAACTTAAAAAGAACAGGTCTTCAGACCAGGGGAGGGGCGGCTCTACAAACATCCCTGGGCTGCTGAGGACTGCTGGGGGGAGCGGGTTCTTGGCAGCTGTCAGCAAAATCGCCATCTGAGACACAGAGAGAGAGAGAGAGAGAGAGAGAGAGAGAGAGAGAGAGAGAAGGGACCGTCTTCAGGCCCTTGTAACTTGGAAACAGAAGCACCAACTGGAAGCAGCAACTAACCCTACGGCGCTTTCAGGAAACAGCCTCTGGGGCCACCCCAGAGCTTCTCCCCAGAGGAAAAGCCCCGCCGTGCGCCAGGAGGGCGCACGGTCGTTGTCCTTGTGCAGGCTGGGCGAGCACTTCACTGACCAGGGACAGGGGGCTGCTTGGCCTCTTCCGAGCCCTCCTGACCCCGCCACTGGGGGCCCTACGGACACCACCACCTAACGCCTCTGGCGCGGACGAAGAACAGTGAGCCCAGGATTTCCAGCCGTCACACACACCTTAGCCTCCAAGGCACCGCCTCGGCCCACAGCACAGCACAGCACAGCACAACTTAACCATGGAGAACAACCCTATGCAGCAGCATCCGGCAGGTCTGCCAGTAACCAACCGGCTTTTCCCATCAAGAGCCGAGAAAAGAGGGCCGATACGAGACAGAACAGGCTTGTAAGTGGGAATAAAAAGAAAGTCTAAAGCCAAGCCTCTGCCTGGCTCCTATAAGGATCTTGTTACTTGGACCAAGGTCCCTCGCTCAGCCCCAGCAGCCGCCACGCTGATGTACCGCTGTGCCCACCTGCAAGTGCACCCCGAGCCCACTTCCTTTTATAAAGATGCAGGGGGGCTCCTGCACGCCACACGCTCTCCTGAAGTGGCCACAGCGTGAGGCGAGCCAAAGTGAACACCGCACGGTTTCAAGATGGCAAATGTTCCTGTCTTCAAAACACCCTTCCAGTGACTAACGGGACTGCCACCAGGGCTGACGCTCTGCAGCACTGAGGGTGCAGGGGAGGCGAGCGGGCGTGAGCTCAGGGCTGAGGGGCAGGCAGAAAGCAGCCCGCCAGATGGAAAAGGGAAAGAACGCCGCTGCCCAAGTTCTCACCAAGGAAAACCCTGCCCTGAAAGTACTCAGATTTGAGAGGAGGAAAGAGGCAATTGTGTTCAGTGATGGCGGTGTTGTCCTGGTATTGCGGGGAGCCAGGCTGGGGGCTCCCTAGGCTGCCTCGCAGTCCTTGCAGCCTCGGCGGCGCCTGCACTTACGGCCACCCACGGGCTGTCGCCCCCAGCAGGCAAGGGCAGGGGCGGGGGCGGGGGTGGGCGGGGACAAGACAAGTCGGCAGCTTCTGCTCCACGCAGGAAGGCAAGGTCGCCTCTGGGGGACGGTGCAGAAATTCATCCTCTACTGGACAACGTGGAGGTTGTTCCAAACATTTTTGCATCAGCATTTGAGGCAAAGCCAAGCTCTTAACTGGTATATAAACTACTTTCCTTCATGATAGCCCTTGTGCTCCGATTTGATTTTGTGCACACTGCATACAAAACTATGGCTATTGAGTTAAGAGTTAAAACTACCGGCCGAGAGGGTTTCGGGATCAATGGCTCCGTCCACCATCTCGAGAGCTAACCGCTACGCAAGGGGTCAGAGTCTGCACACTGTGGCCGCCGCGGTGGAGCTCGGCTGTCCGAGGAGGCGGCGGTGGCAGCGGCGGCGCGGCACTACCTGGAAATCATGGAGCTGGAGTGCGACTGGCTGGAGGAGGTGGTGGCGGCGCTCAGCTGGGAGAACCCGCTGTGGCTGGACTCCAGGCTGGTCATAGAACCTCTGCAAAGGGCACAGCAAGGGGACGAGGTGTGAGGACCACACCGTCTGCTGAGCTTCCCACCAGTCCTGCTCTCCACGCCCCCTTCAGCAACAACCCCCCACCCCAGTGGCAATTTCACAGCAGGACAGCCAGGCAGGGTCCCCAACAAGGCGGCTGCCCTCAGATGACACTGTGAATGGTGGTTAAGCGACCCTAAGGTCCCTTCCACCTGCACCCGAGCCCCGCCATCCTTGCTGAGTCTCCCGAGCGAGCGGGAGCCGTACCTGAAATCTTCGGATGCGATCACTTCGGTGTAGTACATCACCTTGCACTTGTGCGAGGAGACCTGCAGGGAGGCCAGCACGTCGTCCACACGGGGCAGGCTGGTGGCAGCACATGCCGGCATGCTGTGGAATTTCCACTGCAGGATGTAGAAGCCCGGCCACCTTGTCACATGGGAGCCCTGGAACAAGTCAGGCAGAGCCAGCTGAGGAGGCCCCGCCCCGAGTCCCTGTCCCACAGCAGGTCTAACGAGGCCAAGGGCGCTGTCTCGGACTCAGCTGTGGTCACTGGCCACCTGGACAGGTGGAGGATCTGCTACTCCAATCCACTGCCAGGGCCAGTCCCAGCCAGGCTTCTGCTAGGTGCTGGGCAGGTGACAGGGAGTGACGCTCTAAGTCTGTGTACTTTGAGGACCCACCACAGCCTCATGGGGAGGAAGGCCAGAAGGAAGACCTCAGGTGGGCCCTTCACGCGACCTTGAGGGGGGTTGCAAAAGGTCATCTGGACCAGGCACTGCCTCCTGACATGCTTTTAATGACCTGACTAGCATTTTCTGAGTTAAAAAAGGTCTATCTAAAACCAAATGTCAATCTGCAGGAATTATCACCACCATTAATTCTGGAATTAGATACTGTGATGTAGTTTAAAATGTCTGCAATTTTAAAAGTGAAAAAGATACTTTCTTGTACTTTGCTTCTCACTAACAGGCTGATCCCTAAAAACTGTAAAGGCAGCAAAATTATGCATCTGTTATATAGGCCAGAAGCACCCAGGAACTACTATTCTGAGCACACTCAAAAAACTGGCTCAAATTCTGCCAGTGAACTGACAGAGCATTTTCGCGTAAATCAGAATGCTCAGCAATGACAGTTAACAGTCCTCTAGCACCAGTCTCTCTCGCTTCTATTCAGGGTGACTCCCTCGGAAGGAAGGAAGCGGAACATGGTCAAGGGTGAGTTAATGGATGTGTCTGCTCCTCAGCTGTGTGCCCATCACGCCTGTCCCTCCGTCCCAGGTTGCTTTCGTGAACATGCTCTAAAGAAAACTGCGTACTTGACAAAGAAGTCACGGATTCCATCCCAAACCCGTGCTTGGGTCTGAGTTCTTTTCCTCCTGAGACCCACTTGCTCCTCCAGTCACTGTGACCAGAACTAGCACCAGACGAACCGATCGGCTCCGCCACCAACACGCAGCCCCGGCCACGCAGGACAGGAGGAGGTGAAGGGCTCTTTCCGCAGGACGGAAGCGGCGAGCCGTTGCGTCGCAGCCCGTTTTACCTGCACGCTTTCTCCCTCTTTGCAAACCAGCGGCGACTCCACCACGCTGTAGTCCCGGCCCAGCTGCCAGGCTCTGTCTATCAGCTGCACATTGTTCACTCCCGGGGAGGTGATGCTGTGCGCCCCCAGCGAGTCCTTTTTTGGAGGCTGCGGGGACCTCTTGGAGTGATAGATGTTAAAGACAATGTCCCCTTTGCACACGTCAAAATCCCAAGTGATCACGGAAGAGGCGTCCACAATCTGAATGAGAATCTGGGAGAAGAGGAGATGGTATCAGCCACCAAGTCATGCGGGCCCTGGACCGCACCTGTGTGGCGGGTGGGTGTGTGCGCGCACATGTGTGCTCAGCGGGCCTCTGCACAGTCACAGGCGACCACCCAGGTGCCCGTGCACTGGCTGCTTCGACACATCGGGGGCCACACCCTGCACGTCCTCGGCTGCACCTGTAGTCCGGACTCCCGTTGCACGCGCCTCGGCAGCGCTCTGAACGAAGCCCTGAGTCCCGACGGTAAACAATGGGCAACATAAAGAGGGCAGCCCTGGCCGTCAGGCTTGGTTGTGGGTTCGGTCCCCAGTCGGGGCACACATGAAAGGTAACCAATCAACGTTTCTCTCCCTCCCTTCCCCTCTCTCTAAAAGTCAGTAAGCATGTCCTTGGTGATGATTGAAGAGGAAACAACACAAACAGGACACAAGGTAGGACAGTGTACAAGTGGGTCTGGTCCAAGGGCTACCCTGGACCTGCGAGCTCAGGGCCCAAGGCAGGTGGAAGTTAAACCAAGAGCTCGAGGGGAGGGAGGAAGCAACCCTGGGGCAGGGGCAGGAGGGGGGCCAAGGGGCGGGGGTTGGAAGAGGGGCAGGGGCCGAGTGCCAATCTAAAATCTGCACTTTATCCAGTGCCCATGGAAAGTCTCCCAGCAGGGAATGATCAAAGTTAGTCTCAGCAGATTACTGTGGGAGGGACGTGAGAATTAAAAGCAGCTGGGAAGAGTTATGTCTTCACTAAAAAATCCCAGCAGGAGCGAGAGCCCACTTGTTCCCCAAGCTGGGGGCCGCCCTCCTTCCCGGCTTCAGCTTCTCATGGAGCTGGCGCTTCCTCCCACCACAGCCTTTTCCTGCTGCTCAGATACTGCTTCAGAATCTCTCTGAAGATCGGGTTCCATAATGCACGAAGGTTGCATCTAGGAACAACGGTGGCCCACACAAGGGCAGCTCCCAGGGCAGACCTCTGCAGGGACGAGAACCCACTTGGCTGGCAGGCCCCTTCTTTCCCACCTGCACAGAGGGGACATTTAATTCAGCCTTCATTTCAGGGCTGTTGCTGTGCTCGCTTTGTGCTGTACTTAACCCCCAAAGTGAAAATGAAGTTGTTACTGCCTTTCTTCCTCCAAAGACTTTATTTTTAGAGATGGGAAGATAGGGAGAGAAACATCGGTGTGTGGTTGCCTCTTGTGCGCCCCCAAATGGGGACTTGGTCCACCACCCAGGCATGTGCCCTGACTGGGAATCGAACCAATGACCCGCTGGTTCCTAGGCCAGCATTCAATCCACTGAGCCATACCAGCCAGGATGAAGTTGTTACTGTTTTGATGTAGAAAATCTGGTTACCCATTTTCACGGATACTCTGTGACTCTCAAGTTCTCTACCATGGACAAGGGTGACTGTAACCCTCAGAAAGGACAACAAAAACTGCCCCCTCGAGCCAACCTCCTAGTAAGAAATAAACTAATCTTCCAGAGACTGTCATGAAAGTCTGAGACCCCCACCCCCCACAGAATCTCGGACTGAGGATAGCAAGTTTTCATCTCTGCTGTTCCAACCACAGCAACAGTGTCCACCTGCCCCACCTGTGACAGGCAGATCGTCCAGGGAGACACGGCAGCAAGGACAGGCAGTGGTGGCCGAGCTGGGCAGCTGCTGTGGCACGAGGCAGTAAGGGGTCCACTGCGGGCCACCGCCATGGGCCACTCAGCCAGCAGCCCGTCCTCTCTGCGGCTGGACTCAGAGAGGGGCAACTCAGTTGCGAGTCCCTCAGCCTTTAGGTCACCCCAACGTCCCAGGACACACAGCGAGGGTAATAATAACTCAGGAACACCCTTGCTTCTGCCCAATGGGACAGCAAAAAGGGAAATTTCTCCTTACTCCACTGGACTGACAGAAACGGGGAAATTCCTTACAAAATATACATGACCGAAATAGTCAACAGCATGAAAAATGAGATTGGCCCCAGGTGCTCACAAATAAACTAAACCTGAGAATCAACTTGCTACGCGCAGCTCTGAGTGCAGGTGTCTAACCAGGCAGTACCGAGGGTCCATGCCAGGTGCTCTGGCTGGTGCAGCTACTTTTCATTCCAAGATGTCTGTTCAACGAAAGTCTAATGACAAAGGCCAGCAAAGGCACTGACTCTTCTACACTATGCCCAGCTGGGAAAAGCCACAGACAAAGCTGCGGGGAGCAAAGGGACCCAGCACCCTGTGCACCAACCCGCCCGCCCGCCCAGTGCGCACCTCATGCGGGGCCCCTTTGAACACGCTGGCGGACTGGTAGATGGTCTCGGTCCACAGCTTGAGGTCCTCGTTCTCCAGCTCCTCCGCGGTCCGGTACAGGGACTTCGGGACCAGCCCGCCCTCCGGCACCTCGCACTGCAACAGGGCGAACACAGTAATGAGAGCTGAGCAACTCAACTGGTCCCCAAAGTCCAACCGCATGCCTCGTGCTGCAGCTGAAGGGGCTGACGCCCCAAAGCTGCAGAGGAAGCGGGAGACCCTCCCAAGGCCACCAAACACTCGGTAGGACCTAGCAACGTACCTTAAATACGTGTCTTGCTTTAAATAAACGACAATGAGTTAAAGGGGATTTATCACAGAATTCACACTAATGTGTACGAGGTACCGGACTCAAGTACTAAAGCAGGTTTACATAAGAATTACAAGTATTTATACTGCACCACGAAGGGAAAACAGCGTGTTAAGAAAAGGGGTTTATTCTCAGCAGGTACAGGAATGATTTTTATTATGTGCCATTACGGCCAAGATAGGTGATCCACGAGAAAAGCTTTGCATCCGCCTGAAGTCAATTTCAGTCGGCAGCCGCTGGAAGATAACAGGGCTGCTCTCGGATTTGCTCCCAACAGGCTAAGCTGAAGCAGAATCCCGATGTTCCTTTAAGTTCCTAATTGACCTTGTACACTGACTTCATACCACAGCCCAAACGCCAAGTGTTTCCATTCACCAGCCCCGGGAGGTGACCACACAGAGCAAGCAGGTCCGGGAACTGTCACAGGAAGGCGTCGCCGACACGTGGTCAGACCCCCTTGCGTGAGAAAGCAGAAGTGGGCGCCACGTCAAGACCTGTGGCCAAGCGGAGAGCAGCCTTGAAGGCCAGAGTGTGGTGATCTCCGTTAGTATCGGGGACTCTCCTGTGGTGAGCTCATCACTGTGGTCAGAGTGACAAAGGCGACAAACACAGGCGCCACAGGTCGTGAGTCAAGCAAGCCTTCCGCTGCAACCCACTTCTCAAGCTCACGAGGCACAACCTACGGTGGTTCTCTCATGCGGCCTCAGTTGTTCGTGGGCTTCCCCAAAGGTGAGCTCAGCGTGCACGTCCTGGGCACTTGGAAAGTCAGGGCCTATGACTAACTTGTTCCTTTGCACGGCGCTGTGATGCACCGCAACTCCTCACAGCAGAACTGATGAACTTGGAGCTGAGTGTAAATGCTGTTTAAATCCCTTCAACTGTATAGAAGGGCTTCCTAAAAGCCCAATTCACTAGCTAAACATGGAGTCAAGTCCATGCCTACACATGTGGAGAACGACATAACTCATCGACTGTGAAGAATGGGAGTCCTTTCTCTCGGGGACCTCGTTCAAGATGCCAGGGCTCCCTGGGGGTTCAGCAGTCACGTCGGCCAGGCCCCTGGGCTCCCCAGGCTCTGCTTTCCGAGCCCTCACGTCAGGCCGCAAAGCCCCTGTGAAGCTCCTCTGTTTCCCTCATCTCAGGATGGGGCAGAGAAGCAGAGGCATGTGTCCGACAATCTAGCAATTCCATGTATTAAAAACCAAAAATTGGCCCTGGCTGGTGGCACAGTGGATAAGGTGCCAGCCTGCAAACCCAAAGGTCGCAGGTTCGATTCCCCAGCCAGGGCACATAACCAGGTTGCAAGCCTAGTCTCCAGCCAGGTCTGTGGCTGGAGGCAGGTGAAAGGCAACCATACATGGATGTCTCTCTCCTTCTCTGCCTCTCTCCCTTCCCCTCTCTCTGAAAGATAATAAAATCTTTTTTTAAAAATCCAAAATTACATGTATGAGAACTGATTACCTTAATTAATCCCCTTTAATACATTGCCCTGACTTGCTCTCAATGGGGACATAGTTCTGAGAATCACTTTCCTTTTTTGACAGTGTTTTAAAAATGCACAGATCCTCCAAAACAGCGAAGGCATCTGATTTACACAAAGCTGAGTGCAGAAAGCAAGCTACAGTCAGAGGAGAGTCTCAGGTAAGTTCTCGTTAGAGTTAATAACAAGGAAATGTGCATGTGCATCAAGATGACCTCAACAGTGGATCAGAACGGTGACAGCCACACATAATAAACACAAAAACAAGTAATATGAACACAAGTTCTGGAAATCACTGTGCAAACCGGCTCCTGCCTGCCCCGCGGCGCAGGCCGGCCGGAGGTCGTACCATGCACTCCCCGCCCAGGAAGTCGGGGATGATCTCTCTGTCGATGTAGTCCAGCAGGCCTCCGGGGCCCTGGTAGTCATTGCCTGCGTAGATGAGGAACTTCCTCCTGGTGTTGTCATCAATGAACGGGCTAACCTGGGAGTAAGAGAAAAGCTTGTACTCCTCTTTGCTTGACTGTCTGGTCCTTAGGGATTAAAGTGACATGGTGACGTTATGAGTGAGGGAGGGGACAGGAGTTCAAGACCCTTCTTTTGTGAAGTCCACTTGCATGACATTAGGACACTCAGGAATTCTTTCTTCCCTTGAACAATTAGAAAAATGTGTGTCCTTCCAAGTTAGTTTTGTTTTTCCTAACTAGCTGGGACTTAAAAGTCGTAGACACATGGACATGCCATTGTCTGCCGGGCAAACGCTACCGACCGCTGCGCACCAGCCCCAACCCACCAGCGTCCAGAGGACAGGGAAGACTCGGGGAGCCCGCAGGATCAGCAGGCGGCCCAGCGTCTCGGGGTAGTTGGCTTCCACCACCTCGATGATGCGCAGCAGGGCCTTGACGCCGGGTCTCCACAGGTGGCGCATGTTCAGCCCCTCCAGGTCCACCAGGCAGGTCCACGAGCTGCAGGTGCACAGGCGCGTGAGTCCACACACAGTGCGCTCCACCGACTGCGTCCCCTGGCTTTTTCTTTCTGATGGCATAAAATAGCCATCTCTACCCATTCCCCCCAAACGCGAGCTTTTAAAATCGCCGTGTTATGAACCCACTCCGTCTACTTGTAGATGGGATCGGCGTGGCTCTCCAACATGCATAAACCCTCGGTCTAACGCCTGCAGGGACCCAGAAGAAGGGCGCACGCTGGGCCTGACAGGGGGGCCGCTCCCGCTGACCCCGGACAGGGCCTGCACCGCAGCTCCCGCGAGCTCAGCTGACACCAGCTGCCCTGTAGCAAATGCTCACTGAGTCTCGTCTCCTGCTGTCCGGGGCCCAAAACCTAAACCCCTGCCCCTGCCCCTGCCCCTGCCCCAGGGACTGACCCGCCCGCCTGCACTTCTTGGGCAACTTCTGACCCTGCACATTTCAACACCATTCACCACACTAGCCATACGATTCAAAAACAGAGTAGTTTTTGTACCACGTTGCCCACCAAAAACCAACCAACCAGCCAACCAACCAAAGCAGAAAGAGCAAAACCTGCTCCCCTGAGCTCCCCAGTGCCACACAGCGAGCAGACAGGCCACACACGCAGCCTGCCGGGGTGGTAACAGCAAAGCCCAGCAACCACCCCTCAAAACTGACCACACTACATGCCTATTTTCTACCTTTTAGGACACTGTGGAAAACTAGATTCTTCAGCTATTTAGATTTGGTTCTAAAAATCTAAAAATCAACCCAGATTTGGGTTCTAAATATCAAACTAGAAATATTTCAATCATACTCTCAGTAAGTTGGACAGAAAAACTAAGTCACTCGTCTACCTGATGGGCCGGCCAAAGACTTTCGTGTTTTCTTCACACCGCCTGAGCCCTTCTTCGTTGATGGAGAGAACCTACACATGAAAGGCCACAGAAACATGTTACTTTGAGGAGGTAACGCTACTGCATCCATCATACAACATTTAATTAAGTAAGCACATAAACCAAAAACATCATCTATTTTATGGTCCCCTGTGGCTAAAGTGGCAGCCCCCTGCGGGAGGTCACAGGTAGGAGGCGACACCTGATGGGCAGGGAGGGTGTGGCCTGCTGCCCTGTCTTCAGAACAAGCATCTTTGGAGCCGCCGGGTGTGAGGGTCCGTGGAGCAGGGGTCACTGTGACGCCACGCAGACCAGCCAGGAGGAAGGGTGGCGTCAGAATGGACGTGCAGCGCGGCTGAAGGGCACTGCCTGCAGAGTGCCATGCCCAGAGGGGGGCTGCCCTCCCCATGCCGGCAGCCCAGCCACGCCTTTACGGCACTTCTCTCTGGGAGCGCGCGCATGTGTGTGCACCCGTGTTGGGGGGCATGCTTGCATGCACTGCACGCCCAAGCCCCCTCCACGTCAAAATGCCACTGGTGGCTATTTCAGGATAACTGACTTATAGATGTGCCTTTTAAAGCTGTTTTTCATTGAAAGACGTTAAGCCTCCTCTCCAGCACTGCCCACACCAGAGGCTGCAGTGGAAGGGGGTCTGCGCACCAGCGACAGGGAAAGAGGCGTTTGTATCGTCCAGGTGGGAGACGCTCGGAGCCTGGACTGAGGAAGCCCGGCGGAGGGAACACGACACGCTGCAGAGGTCTGTCTTGACGGACACCTCGCAGGGGAGGGTGGGAGGGGGCGCAGGGGCCAATGCACCTTAGGCGCGAAGGTCAGAGGATGACTCAAGGCTCAGCTCCCAGCAGTCATCGCGGGTGGATGCTTCCTTGTGAAAACCTATTTATAATTTCTGTGCCGCTTTTGAAATGTTTCAAGTACATTAATAGATTTTCTTTTCTAATTACAAAGCAACACATGCTTGTTATCCAGGACAATGGTCAGATCCGGCCCTGCCGGTGGAGAAAGGAAGTGGGAGGCCTGCAGGAAGCCTGGCGCCCAGCCCTGCACTTACGTATCTCAGCAGCGCCTCTTCCCCGAGGGCCCTCACCAGGCCTTTGGTGTCCATCTGCCCCAGCCGGAGCACGTAGAGGGGACGCCCATCTGCAGGGGGGTTGAAAGGAAGGCATTACCACCGGCACCAGTCCTGTCCTGGAGCCAAGGATGTGCACCCAAGACCCTGCACAAGGACACACGTTCCCCCACGCGCTCTGCCCCAGAGCAGCAGCAGCAGCTGGCTAACGTGTGTACAGGAGTTCCCCTCAAAAAACACTAAAAGGAAAAACAAAGCCCCCAACAGAGCAGTTACAGGGTCATGGAGACAGTCCTGCACGGGTGAGGGCCTGATGGGGCCATGCCTCTGTCCAGCTGCCCCCGTGGCACTGACCGCGAGGGCCCGGGGCCTGGCTGCTCACTTCTGCACCCCGGGGGCTGAGTGGAGAGCCCCAACTCCCAGCAGCAGGGGGACAGCACGAGACCCAGTGCAGAGTACCTTTCCTCTCTCATTTCATAGACTAGCAAAAGTTTCATAGTAATGGTTTAAATATCAGCTTCCTATAATTCCTACCCTCAGAACCAGTATAAATGAGGGACTTCCAGAACTCTTAAATCTGTAACACCAGCCTGGAGGGCCAGTGGGCGGAGCCTGAGAGGAGCCTAACTTGTTCTGTGTATCCCTGTCACTGGTAAAGGGTCTTTGAGGCCAGTGTGTCCTGAGTCAGGATAAGGACGGGTTACACCCCTGAAGGGACCCTGAGACGCCCTCTGTTACCAGCGCAGAGCCAGTGCTGCCACCATGACACGTTGTGTTTCCCCTGCATGCACCACCTTCCCCTGGGAGGCTGGGTTCCCAATCTGCTCCACTTAAGCCCAAAGGGCAAAGGAAGACTTATAAAACATCTCTCCCAACGTTCATTAGATACATTTGTTAACATCTTACTAACAAACTTTAGTTTTTACTTTTAGTATTTTATTTATTTACTTATTTTTAGAGAGAAGAGAAAGAGGGAAATAGGGACAGAAACATCCATCAGTTGCCTCTCATGAGCCCCCAACTGGGGACCTGGTGCAAAAACCCTGGCATGTGCGCTGCCTGGGAATCGAACCAGCAACCTTTGGGTTCACAGGCTGGTGCTCAATCCACTGAGCCACACCAGCCAGCGCACTACCAAATTTTTTAATCTCCTGAGGGTCACAAAGTGGAACAAATACATGCTCTTAGTAAAAATTAATAAAGCTACAATTAATCGAGAGAAGTACGAGAGGCAGGGTCAGGTTCTGAAAGGCCCTGTCTGGAGGCAGGCAGGGAGCTCCAGGACAGCCCCACTGATCTCTCTGCTTGGGGATGCCACTCTGTCCACTGTCACTCTGAGTGACTGACAACACAAGCTTCCCACAAGGCGCGAGACAACATGAAGGGATAAGAATGAATCGTACACAAGTGACTCTTCTTCCGGGAGTGCCACTGTCCTTGGCTGATGTTTTGCCCCTAAAAGAGGTGAGGTGGCCACTGTTTTCATGTAAGCTGCTGGCTTGCAGTGACTGAAAAGTTCCTTTACTAGCACTGCGCTAGGAAAAAAACTGCTTTCAACATTTTGGTTTTTTGGATTTTGTTTTTTTAAGTACATCCAGAAACTCCGTTTGGTTTAGAAAGGAACTGAGTAACTTGCCCAACGGCCATGAGAGCCCTGAGGAAGAAGCCAACAGCCCCAGCCCTTCTTCCTCCTCATGGCCGTTTCCCAGAGGGGCAGGAGCGGGGGCTGGTGGGGCAGGAGGGGACCGGGGCTGCAGTGAGGCAGGATGGGCTTGCAAGGGGCGTGGGGGAGGACCTCTGCGGAAGGCAGTCCCTGAGGGGCCCTGGAGGCCAGGCCCCGTTACCTTTGTCGTGATGGTGCCAGCCGCCCGTGTAGTAGTCCTGCAGGACCTGGGGAGGGCGCCACGTGTCCAGAATGTAGTCCACCTGGTGCTGCTTGCGCCAGGTCAGAGACTGACACAGGGTCTCTCGGGCTTTGTCGATGTTGAAGTCCCGGGCGCGCAGGAAACGGAGAATATGCTCGTCTTTTGGGATCTAAGGAGGAAGACGGATATCTCTAAGGTGTTCAAGTTGCTAAGTGAAGAAAAGCAAGTTTCCAAGGGAGTAAGACTCAGAAAGTCTTACTTCTGATTAGGAGTGGGCTGCGTTACTGTACTATTTAAAATTAGCCTGAACACTTAAGAAAAGCAGCATCCTTAGTAGGAATCATCTTTACAGCATTCCATTTCCTTTTCAGCAGAGGAAAGGCATCAATTTCTTAAATATCAAGTGCTTCAAAATTCACTGACCTGATCTATGAATTGCTATGATCTGTGCAGTTTTCTGTGTGTACGTGTGTGCACATCTTTGAAAAGTTAGAAAAAGGTGTTGGTTTTGCTAATGGTGATGGTGTTCCCGGAACCTTCTCTAGATAAGATTCCACTGCTGACATTCAATAGGTTGCCTCCTGAGTAGCACACAAGACCAAGCCCAGGTCTGGGCCTCCCTGGACCTGCTGCCTCTGCCATGGCCACGCGCTCACTGGCGCGCATCCCCGGTCCACAGGAGAGGAGCCAAGGTGGGTGGTGCAGCCCCCTGTGGAAACAGCACGGCAACGGCAACACTCAGAAAGGACCACCATGATGTGGAGGTGGTTAAGAAAGTGGGTCCTGAGGCCCTGGCTGGTGGCACAGTGGATAAGGCGCCAGCCTGCGAACTCGAAGGTCACTGGTTCGATTCCCAGCCAGGGCACATAACCAGGTTGCAGCCAGGTCTCCAGCCAGGTCTATGGCTGGAGGCAGGTGAAAGGCAACCAACCATACATGGATGTCTCTCTCCCTCTCTGCCTCTCTCCTTTCCCCTCTAAGAATAATAAATAAAAATTTAAAAAATAAATAAATAAAAAAAGACCTTGGGTCCTGGAACCAAGTAGCCTGGCTTCCCACCCTGGCCCCGCCACTCCTGAGCTGAGAGATCCCGCCGGGCAGGTCACTCCGCATCCCTGTGCCTCACTTCCCTCGTGTGTATGGTGGGGGTGATAAACATGGTGCTCACCACATGCGCCTGCTGGGAGTAGCTAAGACATCCTGGAGCAGTGTCTAGAACACCATCAATGCCCAAAAAGTGATCCTGGGGCTGTGTCCTCAGTAGGTAACACTGAGCCCTCAGACCTGCTCCAGTAACCAAGGGGGACAAGGGGAGAGAGGGGCCAACTGCATGTAACGCCCAGCTTCTCTTTCCTACGTGATGCCAGGAATGAGCCAGACATGCAAATGTGTTTCTAGTCACTACTAGTCCCATCAGTATGAGGCTTATAACACCTGGTTCCTGTAAGGCTAAAATTCTACCAAAAACCTCAAAGGCAAAGCACCAACACGTCTAACCTCTGAACAATCTGAGAACGTCTTCCAACCCTTCTACACAATTGTTTTCAAACAAGATAACCCTGTAAAACCCAGAAAGACATGGCTAATTATATTTCGAAGGGCACATAACCTGCCAAAAGGGACTTGGTGCCACAGAGAGACACAGATGCCACAACTTATCAATTGGAAGGGACATTCCCAGCTACCGCGGGGCCAGCTCTCACTTTGCCTTTGTGCGTCTCCTGCAGCCACTGGCGAAGGCGGATCAGGCAGCTCTCCTGCAGCGGAGTCAAGTCACCCAGGTACCTCTTGATGTAGTCTGCGTCCAGTTTGTCTGGAAGAGAAGTCACAGGAACTGTTAACGACAAGAACACTGGAGGGTGAAGTGTTCCAGAGCCCTGCTCAGGGAAGCCAATGTGTGGTCCAGGAACTCAATGACCCCGTAAGGACAGCAGATGGACACTGGCCACCCTGACAGCCTTTAAAACCGAACCCCTGACCGAGCCACAGGTAAACTTGCTGAACCTATTACAGTTCCTAGTGGCCAGCAGGGAATTTTTTGCAAATCTCAACATTATTCATGATAGAATGACAGCTCTACCAGATACTTAATGCCTTTAAATTCAAAGTTATGTAATAAGAACTTACGTAACATAAAACTATAAAATAAAACAAAGGGACCTAAACCTGTTTTGAATGGAGCTGTGTTCAAGAACACAAGAAACCTTTTTCATGGTAACTTAACATAAACTGCAGAAAGAGGTTTACAATAAGTGCAACGAAGGAAAATTCACGGGGTGCAAAACCAGCACACACCCCGACGCAGCGGAGCCGCTGCTACCTACCACCTACCACCGCTGGCCGCTGGCAGCAGCGGCCTCAGCGCGGAGAACGCAGTGGGAGAAATACCAACAGGCTCACAAGGCTCGGGGCAGCAGAACTTCCCTGCGTCCCTGGTTTTACAGTGGGTGTCGCCCAGAAGAACAAGAGGGGGTGTGTTTAACGCAGAAGGCAGCCCAGCACAGCAGCAGGGACCTGCCGCCCACAGCCATGTGATGCATTCGAGTCACCCCGGTCTCTGGGCCCGCACGAAGCACCTCCTGCCTCACAGAAACCATCCTGAACCGGGTGCCCACAATGGGCCTGGAACAGTGCCTGACACACAGTGTCAGGGAAGGGAAGATGACAGGATTATGATAAAAACATCAGTTGCTACCTCACCATCACTGAAGATGCCCGCAACTATATAAAATAAGTGCAAAACATTTCTTGCTATCCTAACTTCATGTAAGCTGCCCTTGCCCATTAAAAAACTTTCTCTCTGACTGGTGTGGCTCAATGGATAAGGCCCCGGCCTGCAAACCCAAAGGTCACTGGTTCGATTCCCCAGTCAGGACACATAACCAGGTTGCAAGCCAGGTCTCCAGCCAGGTCTGTAACTGGAGGCAGGTGAAAGACAACCATACATGGATGCTTCTCTCCCTCTCTGCCTCTCTCCCTGCCCTTCTCTCTGGAAATAATGAATAAAATCTTAAAAAAGAAAAAACCAAAACAACTCTTTCTTCATCGCAAGAAAAAATTAAACGATGCGTTACGAGCTAGGGGGAGGGCGGGCAGCGAGCACATTCTTTCTCCGGGGACATCTAACACCCTGAGGGGCGGGGGCCGGCGGAGCGCCAGCGAGGAGCAAACGAGGCCACGCCAGGCCGGATCTTGGGATGAACCCACCGTCAGCGGTGTTTGCGGGGGACTCCGGGGCCCCGCTCGGGTTGCTGAGGGCCTCGCTGCTCAGCCCCTCCTTCTGGGCGGCTTCGGGAACCATGACAGCCGAGGGTGCTGCTTGTTTCCTGCATGACGCGGATGCCTCCGAAGGGGGCACAAGGGAAGGAGGAGTCCAGCGGGGCATAAAGGTTATGCCCTCTTCTTCTAGCTGATGAAGGTAGTATTCAATTATTTCTTTTCCCTTTAAAACAAAACAAATTCTAAGGTTAGTATATGTTAAATACTCAAATTATTCATCCCGCACAGGTTTGTACACTACTACTAAAAACGGGATTGCTTTAGAATAAACAGGAAAAAATCAAATCCCTTTGCATTTTTTTCTCATTTAACTTCCCCTTCCCCAAAGGTCTAGGAAATAATGTCTAAAACAAAAGGATATCTGACTAACTGAAAGCATGGATTTACCACCCTTGCACTCATGTGCTTTGTGTCTCTGCCCAAATTCTTTCCAAAGCCTCAAAAACAGTAGGAGCCTTCAAAAAGCACTCATAATCCCCAGCCCTGGCTGGTGTGACTCAGCGGATTAAGCACCAGCCTGCAAACCCAAGTGTCACTGGTTCGATTCCCAGCCAGGGCACATACCCAGGTTGGAAGCCAGGTCTCCAGCCAGGTCACCAGGTGGAGGCAGGTGAAAGGCAACCATACATGGATGTTTCTCTCCTTTTCTTCCTCCCTCCCTTCCCCTCTCTCTAAAAATAATGAATAACATATTTTTTTTCCTGTGAGTTATATTTATTCAGTTTTTCAATTATGACCCTTGAAAGCTGAATTTAGTGCCAAATCTTTGAATGCACATGAAGGCATATAGTGTAAAATATTAAAACTATGCCTTCCAAAAAATGAAACAAATGTAATCAGTTGCTGTAATTATATTTGTGAGAAACATTAATAATGTTACTTTTTTTGTTGTTTTTTAAGATTTTATTATTTTTAGAGGGCAAAGGAGAGAGGCAGAGAGGGAGAGAGGTCTCTATGTATGGTTGCCTTTCACCTGCCTCTAGCTACGGACCTGCTGGAGACCTGGCTTGCAACCTGGTTATGTGCCCTGGCTGGGAATCGAACCAGCGACCTTTGGGTTCACAGGCCGGTGCCTTATCCACTGTGCCACCAGCCAGGGCTATGAATAACATACTTTTTTTAAAAAAAAAGAACTTATAATCCCATACTGATACATTTTTTTCCCATACTGATATATGTAAAAACTAAAATGAGAAGGAAAGCTCTTCTGTGGCGGAGGGACCAAACGATCAAGGCTGGAAGCCCTAAGTGGTGGCCCAGTCAGCAGGCCTCGAGGTGGCACCTGAAGCTGCAGCCTGCAAGCAAGCTGCTCCTGCCCCACCGCACTGTCCACCTTCCAGAACGCCACAGCCAGGGGCCACGTGCTCCCCCTGAGTCCTGGGCAGCCAGCATCCTCTGTCCCCAGCCTGAGCCTTCCGCTCCCAGGGTCTAAGGTGTGGGGAACGTCACAGAAACAGCTGGAACCCCTGACCAATCGAGCGCCACTCTCCCCAAAAGACTGCCAGCTCGAATCACCCCAGGGGCACTTGCCCACCCTTTGCCATAAAACTCCAAGGCAGACTCACTTTTTTAATGTTGCTGGTGTACTGTTTCATTGCAATTTTCTCCACTGTACTTTCAAAACCAAAGAAAGATTTGATATCTAAACTCGCTGACTGTTCAAAACAAGTCCAATCTCCATTTTCAGGGTGAACCTGCAGGTAAGCAAGAAAACGTTACACTAACTAACAACTATCATTTGCTCCTTAATCAACTAGACACCAGGGAAACAACTAATAATGTTATTAACATGAAAGCAGCAGGTGGAAAAATTAGAGGTTCAAAATCATGAAAAGACCAAAATAATATTTCCACAATATTCTAAGCGTGGCTTTTCCAGGAGAGCTTCGTTGTCACTCTTGGTTCTTCACTCACTCACTATTCACCAAGCAGCATTCTCCCTCACCAACAAAGCAAGATCCTGGCTCCTGACGCTTACAGTCCAGCGGCACAGACAATCAGCCCACAAACTAACAGGTAAAAAATGGTGTCACTATTGGAGGACAAGTGCCCTGGAAAAAACAAAAGCTGGAGCAGGGTGCCGAAGGGTGTGGTGCTCAGGGCTGGCTGAACGGGGGAGGGCGCCGGAAGCAAAGACGGGGGCGTGAGGGCGAGAGCCTGGCAGAGGCTGGGGCGGGGCGCTCCAGCAGAGGGGGCACTGGCCCGGGGTCCCCAGGGGAGGCCACCTACACAGCTGGGAGCAATCAAGACGGGGAACAGCCAGGTGGAGCAGGGCTTGTGCCCAAGGACAGCAGCGGTACAATGTCCTCTGAGCGAACTGCCAAGGTGATGCTGGGTTCTGAACCCAGAGAGAGAGAGACCTGATATAATGTACTGGCAGCGGGTCACTCTGGAGCCAGTGTTGATACATTGCAGAAGGTCCGAGAGAAGCAGAGACCCAGGACGGTATCTAATAACCTATCCTAATAATCGGTAAGAGAGGTGGTGGAAACAGTGGTAAGCAGAGAAGCTGTAGGGCAGGCCAACACCCGGGGCCACTCTTAGAGGTCACAGTGCTGCAGGTCCTTCACTGTATGTCTCAGGAAAGCAGCGGCTTAGTCAATGTTCACACACACAGGCCAAAGCTATCACTGGCCAGCCGGCCACCACGCACCAGTAAACCACGGCGGCAAGGACTGAGCGACAGTGTCTGACGAAGGGGCGTGCTCGGGCAGGACGCACGGAGGGTGGTGCCCGCAGCGCAGCCCTCACGGGTGGCACTCACCGTGTAGCAACAGTGCTCCTTAATGACGACCCGGTTGGCAAATGTCTCGTTATGAGCCTCGATGTGCAAAGTACGCTCCCGGGAGTTCAGTGAGTTTTTTTGAACAAAATAAACATAGTCAACTCCTGCGATCTTTATAAAAGAAATAAAGAGAAAGAGGATTTATTAGCACCACCCAACTGCAGGCTTAATTCATTTGGTTCGGGGCCATCCTCAGGGCCAGCGGTCACCTTTTTCAGCAGCCGGGGTGCGTCTATGTCCAGCTTGCAGCGTCTTTCTATGACGTGAATAGCCCCGTCCTCGCTCTTGAACTCGTTCACAATGTCACTGTCCACAAACATCGGAATCAAAGGACATGTAGGGAACCTCCTTTCGTAGGCCTATTGATGCAGTTGAAACAAGAGAAATTGATAGCTCGTTACTGATGTTCTCCCTGGAGTCAAATCCTCTTCGCTGAACACACCACAGCGACCTGGCCTTTCCATCTCAGCCTCCGCTGTGGAAGGAGATGTTCGCTGTGCATGGCCTGGAAGACCTGTCCTGGTCGCGAGGCCAGGCCTCCCTGTGGGATACAGGTTTCACATAATTCTATCCAAACCCCAGCTAGATTTTCATCTGTTGCTACAGACAAGGTTATTTTCAAACTTACACAGAAAGGCGTAAGAACTAAAACAACTTTCGGAAAAGAGTAAATAAGGCGGAATCACTGAAGCCGGCATGCTGGCCTGTTATACTATGTACGGCGCAGTGACACAGACCGTGTGGGGCAGGAAGCCAGACGTGCAGGCCGGTGCATGGGGCAGACAGGCGTCGACTGGCTGACGAAGGTGTGAAGGCAGCTCAGCAACCCCCTGGAGACACCACAGACCTAACGCCCATCAAATGGTAACAAAAATGAGCTCAAAACAGACCACAGATTCAAACATGTCTGTACCATTCTTGAAATAACAAAATCATAGAAATGGAGAAGAAGCATATTAGTGGGTGAAGAAAAGGGCAGGGCCAGCAGGACTTGGGTGTGGCCGTAGCAGGGCAGCAGGTGGGACGCTAGGGACATGCTCTGGAACTTGGTGGCATCAGGGTCAACACCCTGGCCGGGGAGATAAACTGTGGTTTCTCAGGATGGTTTCGTTGGGGACATGGGTCAGGAGCCCAGATTTGGTGCCCTGTGACTTGGGGCTTTTCCCAACTCTAAAATCACCTTTGAAAGGGAAGAGATATTAGTCCGTTGATGAGTCAAGAGAATACGATGGGGCAGCTGATGGTGACTGGGAGAACTGTGCGAGGCCCCAAGGTGCCTACTTTGAAGGGGACTGAGGTGTCATTGTCCTATGTACAGTGTTTCTTGTACCTTGTTTCTTTAATAAACGTCTCTATTTTTCATATTACGTGGCTGGATACCTTCTGGACAGACCTCATATAATTCACCCAGACTTTTAGAAAACGCTCACAGGTACCAGATTAGCTTCCTCTGTAGCAATCTGCACAGATGACTGAGTTAAAGCCGCTGCAGCATGCACCCCAGCTAGGCCATCCAGGGGCTCACAGTGCAGGCGACTAGGCAGCCCCAGGACCTGGGAGGACAGGCGTCTGGCCAGAAGGAGCCGGGCTCTGCTCAGCTCTACAGGAAGGGCCTGCCCGCCGGGCTCTGTTGGGTCGATGGACACCACTCCCTTAGGCTGTCCTGAAAGTGGTGTCCAGGGGGAGCTGTGACTTCCCCCCTTAATCCCAACCAAGAGCAGGTTTAAGGACAACACTGGCAGTGTTAAAAAGGTTAATGGAAATGTGGAAATGACATAAAACTGCTCTGGTTTTACCTCTAACAAGGTGCAGGTAGTTTCGGAACACCACCCTACGAAAAAAGTCTGCCTTCCTGGGGCAGGTTCCTGATTTTCCCCTGGAACAAGCCTGACCACCCGACTCCCAAGCAATACTCAGACCCCAGGAGCCGCCATTAACTCTCCCACCCAGAGTTTTCACTACCACTCATCTCCCCAGGACGTCCCGGGCTACACCAGTCTGACCACCGCCACTCCTACAATCGCGAGCGAGCATGCCCGGAAGTGGGCTAAGCCCTGGGGGAGGGAGGGGCAGAGGAAGCTGACCGCCAGGAAAGGGAAACACAGAAGGACCCACGAATAAGTAAGAGCTACCAGGACTTCAAGGGCGAGAACATACTGGGACGGCTTCAGGACAGCGGAGGCACTGGCGCTGGGCCTCCGAGTGTGGAGTGTGGGAGGGTCCATGTAAGGTCAGCGAGGAGGGGGGGACATTGCCAGGAAAGGACCAGGAGCACAGCTCCGAAGAAACCTCAGGGTGCGAGCCGGGACCCACAGTCCGTAGGGAAGGGAGCTAAAGGCGTGCGATGGCACGGTGACAGGGCACGTCCCTGCTGGGAACTGCCAGCACAGGGGACCAGGATCAACAGAAGGCTCTGCCTTAGGAAGCTAATCTGACCCAGCAGGGGACGGGACGGTGGGAGCTCAACTGTGTGACCAGAGGCACCTTTTCAGAAACTCTGCACTAGACAGGCTGGGAGGGAGGCAAACTCCACCTGGTGACAATTATAACTGTTTTCAAAATGTTTTTACTTTGGGAGTTGTACTCCCTTCCTCCACTCAAATAGTATATTGAGTCCCATGGCTGTTATAATCCGATAAATCACATAGTATTTCTTGTCTCAATGCAGTTCATAATAAACAACGTTTAAGAAGTTTATTCAATTGCTCGGACCACACCACAAGTGAGTCTTAACAGGGCCCTCAAACGTCTGAAGCACAGCACACACAAAACATTCCAGGAAAAATGCTGTCATTTGTTCTACATACACACAGACACTGAAAACCGTCTAAACTGACTTCGAAATTGTACTACATGGAAAAAAAGCTGGCTTTGTGCAATTCCAGCGCAGATATACTGAGAAACTGAAAATACAAGGGCTTCAAAATCAATTGTTTAAATTACATAAAGGGCAGAGTAAGCACCTACCAAGAAACAGCCTCAGCTAGAGTTTCTCCTATTTAAGTAGCTACTAGACCATTTTCAAAACACCTGCGATATCTTGTAAATTCTTAAAATACAGGGGTCAGCAGAAGGCATTGCCCACACAGCCTAGCCTCGTGTTTAAACATAGTGAAACCCTTCCACTCCCGGTAAATTCAGCCGTCGCTGCAGGCTCAGATCCACAGAGCTTTGCCCCTGCGAAGGCAGCTGCACGTGGCATCTAAGGTGCGCAGGCTGCGGGGCGCCTGGCTCAGAGGCTCAGCATGGGCCTCTCCAAAGCTCTGCCGGTAAACACAGCAGCCAACAGCAAGGGTCGGCCTGCCTCCCGTCGCATTCTGGTGCGCGACAGTCCCTGGCTAGAGACCACATGCCACCCCAGAATCTCCGGGAGAATAAGGACCTCACCCAACAACTAAAATAATGATGTGACTTAATAAACATGTTTTGAATTATGGAATAAAAACTTACTAAATAAACCAATGAGTTCAGCCTTTTTTTTCTGTGCTCACTAACTGTGGCCTATCTTTCAGAGATAAGGTTAATGAATTCTGCATACTGCTAGCAGACAAAACAGCAACTTTCTAGAGGGTTATGGAAAAGGAGGACTACCAAGAAGTTGATATAACTTTCATCTCTGAAATCCTTATAGGTACCAGTTCCCTAGTTTTCCACCATGAACTACAACCTATGAAGTTTCTGCAGCCTCTGAAAAAAAACAGAAGCATTTCAATTTTTTTTAAAGGTTCTTTTTAAGATATTTTTTTTTTAATTTATTCTTTTTTATAGAGAGGGGAAGGGATAGAGGCAGAGAGGGAGAGAGACATCAATGTATGGTTGCTTTTCACCTGCCTCCAGCCATGGACCTGGCTGGAGACCTGGCTTGTAAGCTGGTTATGTGCCCTGACTGGGGAATCGAACCAGCAACCTTTGGGTTCGCAGGCCAGCGCCTTATCCACTGTGCCACCAGCTAGGGAGAAGCATTTCAATTTTAATAAAAATATCGAGCCCTGGCTGGTGTGGCTCAGTGGATTGAGCACCAGCCCATGAACTGAAGGTCACCGGTTTGATTCCCAATCTGGGCAGATGCCTGGGTTGCAGGCCAGGTCCCCAGTTGGGGGCATGAGAGAGGCAATCAATGAATGTATCTTTTCCACATCAATGTTCCTCTCCCTCCCTTCCCCTCTAAATAAATAAATAAACAGTCAATACAGGTCCAGCCTCTGTCCACAGGAAGGACCTAGAAGGAGTGACAAGTTAGTAGCAAAGAGCAAACTTGGCATCCAGATCTCGGTTTCTCAACACCATCCTTCACCAAAAAGGAATCCTCTTGGAGAGAAGGCTGATTGCAAGTCTGGCACAAGGAAAGGTCAAGATGAACCTGAAGCATTTGTTTCCAGAAAACAAGGAAATGCCACCTACTTTGATGTGAACACATCAGAAGGCCACAGGAACCAACCTGAATGAGATTCCACTCACCAACAGAAATAATTTGAGCACCAGACAAAAAAAAAGATGGTAAAGCATTATAAACCATAGAGTGATACTCAAGAAAAATGAGCAGGGAAGCAAGTTTTGCAGGGAGTGTCACCTAGTGACCACAAGGAAGGACAGAACTAGAAAAGTCACTGTTCGGTCACTACTGGTTTATAGCCACTGGCCGAGGCAGGAGCAGCAGTGGCCACTGCAGGGAGAGACTTGCAGTCCCCAGGGACCAGCCTGCCAATTCTCACCAAGGAAAAAGGGACAGTTACAGCAGGACAAATGTGCCTTCACAGTGGAAAGCCCCAGTAGCATCGCCTTAGCCAATCGACTCAATTCGGGGTAACTTACCAACAGGACGTGATGCAAGAGGGCCACACACCACCGATGTCAACAAACATGCGGCAATAACCCGACAAACCCAACCTAGGGGACATTCTACAAAACTTCCAGCCTGGACTCTTTTTTAAAATAAAACTCATTTTTTTTTTTAAAGATTTTACTTATTATTTTTAGAGAGAGGGGAAGGGAGAGAGGCAGAGAGGGAGAGAGACATCCATGTGTGGTTGCCTTTCACCTGCCTCCAGCTAGGGACCTGGCTGGAGACCTGGCTTGCAACCTGGTTATGTGCCCTGACTGGGGATCGAACCAGCGACCTTTGGGGTCGTAGGCTGGGTCCTTATCCACTGAGCCACCAGCCAGGGCTGGATTCTTTTTTAAAAGAGAAACAATGCCAGTGTCTTGAAAGATGAATCAAAAAGCAGGGAATTATCTAGAATAAAGGCAAGCAAAGAGGCAGGACCAGCCAAAGAAATGCTGCACTAGTTTTTATTTCTTTTTTTTTTTTTTTTAGATTTTACTTACTTATTTTTAGAGAGGTAAAGAGAGCTGCCTACAACTTGGGCATGTGCCCTGACCAGGAAATTGAACCCACAACCTTTTGGTTTGCAGACGAGTGCTCAATCCACTGAGCCATACCCGCTAGGGCTGCACTGATTTTTAGAGCAAAGTAAAAATGGCTATGAAGAATGTTTTTTTTTTAATGTGACCATGCATTAACATATTAAATAATGTTTATCCATGCTAAAGTTCTTGAGTGTGGTATTGAGTTACCTAGGAGAGCATCTATTCTTAGGCAATACATGCTTTAGTATTCATAGCAAAAGTGTTATAACAGCAGGTTACTTTCTAATCACTCTGCAGAAAGAAATGACATGTGTGTGAGAGACAGCAATGTGCTAAATTCATCCAGGTGAAATGTTTATAGATGTTCACTTGTCTTCAACTTTTTTTTTATTTTTAAGATTTTATTTTTTCATTATTTTTTAGAAAGAGGGGAAGGGAGAGAGGCAGAGAGGGAGAGAGACATCCATGTATGGTTGCGTTTCACCTGCCTCCAGCCACAGACCTGACTGGAGACCTGGTTTACAACCTGGTTATGTGCCTGGGTGGGGAATCGAACCTGCGACCTTTGGGTTCACAGGCCGGCGCCTGTCTTTAACTTTTTAAAAATAGAAGTTTCTCAAAATAAAAAGTTGGGGACAATGATGCTAAGAAAAGGGAAACTTTGGTGGGGTGGAGTCTGCATGTTAATGAATTAACCGATTAAATATGACGTGGTCACATTAACACATAAAAATTTACACACATTTTAGGTTTTCCTGAAGCTCAACGTCCAAGGTGGCAGGACTGGTGTGCCGCTCAACAGGGACCAGACGTGTCCTGGGACCGCCTGCCCAGCTCGGCCCGCCCAGCGGAGGAGGTGCAGCCGTGAAAGCTCCAGCTTTTCAAGAGGAGCCAGCAAGCAGATCCCTGTGTGGGGTTTCCGGGTTTTTCAAGCCCTGTGTGGGCCAGAGAGAGCCCAGGCCAGCCGGCTTTCCGTTTTCTCTCTGCCCTATGACTCCCCAGGAGAGCTGGCCAGGGTGGGGGTGGGGGAGCCCCACGGGTTCAAACAACTGCATCACAAGAGCAGCAACCATTTCCAAATGTCTTGTTTTTTCACAAACCATCTGTAATGTTATCAAGCCACTTTCTAACCACACTCAACATTGCTGAATAAAAAAAGGCCAAACTAAATGAACTCCTCCAGAAGTGATTTCTTCAGAACATGTTCTTTATTGTGTCCTCTTTCAAAAACTGCTTTTACTTGTAAGAGAAATAACTCTTGTAATCACTTGCTCAGTCTTTTTGTTCAACAGAACAAGTGTTTCCACAATACAAACAAGACTAGGGCCTCACCCATCCGCCCCAGGGAGAGCTGCCTTCTGGGGACAGCCTGCCTACCTTCCTCCGCCCCCTCTCCCTCTTTCCAAGGGATTTCGGAGCCGCAACTTGGGAGCTTGGCATGAGCACCTTCAGTTTTTCGCCAACCTTTGAATGCAATTTTGACACTAAAAGCTTGTACTGTGTGAAAAAAAGACCAAACATATTTTAGCGAAGACAACTTGAGAATTAATGAGCTTAATACTGCATCCTGCCAGGAAAACCCATTTAAAAGAATCTCCCCTTACCCTGGCTGGTGGCACAGTGGATAAGGCGCCGCCGGCCTCCGAACCCAAAGGCCGCTGGTTCGATCCCCAGCCAGGGCACATGACCAGGGTGCAAGCCAGGTCTCCAGCCAGGCTGGAGGCAGGTGAAAGGCAACCACACATGGATGTTTCTCTGTTTCTCTCTCTCTCTCTGCCTCTCTCCCTTCCTTTCTTTCTGGAAATAATAAATAAAATCTTTTTTAAAAATCTCCCCTCAAAGAACCTACCATTAATTGAACCGTGTTCAGATCCGATTTAACCAACAAACCAAGGCAGCTGCCTTCCCTGTCACAACCTGGACAGCGTGGAGCCCACACAGCCCCCGGCTCTCTTGGCAACAAAGCTGGTTTTGCTCTGGGAAACCAGCACATGAAAATGAAACTACCCCCTTAGTCTCTTAGAAGCTGCCAGTGGCTCAAAGGGACAAAAACACAGCAGGTCAAGGAAATGTGGCAACCTGACTCAAGCACATGTTAAGACTCTCTCACTCCATCGCTACCGCACACCGCACACCGCACACCGCACTCCGGACATCAGGGCCGAGCGCGGGCGCTGCACTAGGGCTCAGGAGCACCGGGCGCAAGTCGCAGGACAGACCGGCAGGGGGCGCACAGGAGGCGAAACATCTCACCCTCTGTGCTGACAATCAAGCTGCACCGGACACTCAGGATATTATGGAATTGTACCCTGAAACCCACACTATTTTTTATTTTTTTATTTTAAAAAAGATTTTTATTATTTTTTATAGAGAGGGGAAGGGAGAGAGGCAGAGAGGGAGAGAGACATCAATGTGTGGTTGCCTTTCACCCACCTCCAGCCACAGACCTGGCTGGAGACCTGGCTTGCAACCTGGTTTTGTGCCCTGGCTGGGAATCGAACCAGCGACCTTTGGGTTTGCAGACCAGCACCTTATCCACTGAGCCACCAGCCAGGGCCTGAAACCCGTATTATTTTATTAGCTAATGTCACCCCAATAAAATTCAATTCACAAAATAGATACTGCAGGGGAAATCCCTTCACGTTGAGTCAAGAGAGCTCCATGAGGACGCCCGTCCTCCCAGGGTCGGGAAGAGCGGTGCTGCAGAGAAGGGAGCCGGAGCAGGGAGGGAGCGGAGCAGGGAGCCTCCTGGGAAAGGAAGCAGCGAGGACGAGGCGGTGGGGCGCTGGGCGGGCACACAGGAACCAGCTCTGCCAAAGGCTTCGGCACCACCGGCCGCTGCCGAGACCCAGCCACACATCAACACCTCAGCGAGCTCCAGTTGTTCAAGTGACAGCTGCCCAGGAAACCTGGGGCCCTGACCCTGCGTCCCAACACAATCCAGTCCTTCGTGGACTCTTGGCTCCACCTCTACGAGTACTAAGAGGAACTTCTAGCCAGCCCACTAGCACACCAAGGTTCCAAACAATCAATATATGCTATCATTAAACAACTGCGTTGTAACATCTAAAACCTGTGTATAATGCAGTTAGTTATGGCATGCTTTATCCACCCAAATATCTCCTGACAAGCCAGTCACACTGGCTACTTCCACCGCAGCACAGCCTAGCAGCAAACTGACTGCAGCAAGTGGCACCTACAGTCACACCGGGCAAGTGCCACAGTCATGCCGGGACACCCGTCTCCAGCTGTGCCAACACACCAAGTCAGCAGCAGACTGGGGCACCTGCTGGCAGGGGCAAACAAGGAAATAGGAGTCCACTGAAACTAAAAAGAAAAATGTAAAAATTCCCTCTGAGGCTAACACATTTGAAATTTAAATTATGAACTTCACCCTAGAAAACCTCAGATTCGACGATTCTGGTTAACACCTGTCTTCCCCCAAAGGCAAAGTCAGTCTGGAAGACACAGTTTCAGCCCACAGTGCTTGGAGGTCCACATAGGAGTCACCTGAGGGCAACCCCACTGATGCCCGTATGACCCAGTCAAGGGCTTGATTTCTTTTCTACTTTTTAGTTTTATTTTGGATTGCATTTATCAGGTGGCACTGGTTAACAGAATCCCACAGGTCAGGGGTGGTTCTTCAATACACGGGCTGCTGGGTGGTTGTGACCCCGAGGCCAGGCCCCGGCTTCACCCCAGGCCCGCTGCAGCGGCCACCATGGCCACGCGGATTTGCAGTAAGAGCTGAAAGAACAGGCAGACTGTTGCTCACAGACCACGTACCAAATCGCTTGCAATTCCAAATATTTTAGACACTACATTTTACCATCCCTCTCTCCTAACACCCCCGCCCACAGTTACCACACAACTTTATAAACCAGCTCTATTTACTTCTGATGAAAGAGCCATTTCAATACATCAGTCTATACCCCGGGGAGGGATGGGCAAACACTGGTGAGTAAGGTAAGGAATGCGGCGTCAATCCAGCACTGCTTCTTTCATTCGCGTCCACTCCTTTGAACTCTAAACATACGATATTTTTATTGAAGGATGGAAGACACTCCAGAATTTCTTTTCACATCCCCATGGGTCCCTTAGGAAAGCTCACGGGCTCAGGGCATCTGCGTCAGCTGGGGGGTGGGGCGCTGGGCCCACAGCCGGGCAAGGGCAACCGTGCGATGCCCAGGGGTGGACTCTGCCCTTCAGCCGCACTGGGCTCACCTTGGCCGCCTATCCTCAGCTCACCTGTGGGTGACTACCTGCTGGCTACAGTGACACAGGTCTAAAGAACCTGTGCAAATTACCCGCAAAATTAAAAGACTTCACATGTAAGAGGTTCTAATTCCATAGATTTATCCACACTGAATATTTTAAATAGTGACCCAAAACACCACACTAGCACAGCCTTTCCTGACCTTGTAAAGTAATTCAGGTGAGCCCTGGCCGCCTAGCTTGGCTGGTTAGAGCATCAGCCCAAACAAGGTTGGGGTTCGATCCCCGGTCAGGGTATAAAGAACCAACGATGCAGCAACCAGTGGAACAACAAAGCGATGTTTCTCTCCCCCTTCCTCTCTATGACCAGTAAATAAAATGAGAAGAAGGAGAGAAGTAAAGAGGCCAGCAAGCAAATAAAATAACTCAGGTCGGCAGTGCCCAGCAGGCGCTGCTGTCCGGAAGAAGCGCTCTTGCAGATCTGAAAGCAACACAACAGGTCCCAGTGGTCTCCTCCCGAAGGTGGCATAAGCTGGTGCTAAACAGAGTTCTACCCACTTCAAGATTTTCTACCACACATTTTCTTAACCCTCTTGGCTCCTAGCAACAAGTGCTGGAGAAGCCAGCGAGGAAAGAAATTAGAGGCGCGTACAAAGGGGCAGCAGGCAGCACCCAGCCAAGGTCTGAGTCGTCGGCCACGGAGCTGAATCTGCTGGTGCCCCTCCGCCCTCTCCTCTCGAAGGGCGGTGCCTGCGGCCGTGACTTCATACTGCATGCATTACAGTCACGCGTCCTGCTTCTCAGCAGTTAAGTATCTGAACCATTCCCTTCAGGGCCCAAGGAGCAGGAAAACAGTTATGTGTAGCAGAAAAAGTCATCTAAATCTACTAAAAACTGGGCGGGTTTACATTTGGCTAAAGCAAGACTACCATTCAGATCTCACTGTAGATATAATGCATAACAGAAGGGCAGTTTCGGGGTCGAGTTTCTTCTGGTTAAAAACAGACAATTCCTTCTGTCCTTGCTTAGCCAACTGCACAACCAGAGCCTTGATTTGCAAGGCCTTCTAGAATATTCAATCTCAAAGGAAAGACTTTCAGGCAAGACCACAGGGAAACTTGTTAACACAATTTAACAGGCTGACAAAGCTAGTGAGTTTTCAAATAAAACACAGTATCATCTAGAAGCCTCCATTACTGCACCTCTGCCTTGTACTTTAGATGAGAAAACCAAGCTCACACTCGTCAACTGTATCGCATTCTGAAAGATCCCAAGAGTGACATCTCAGACCAAGGCCCGAGGGCTTCGTGCTTAGTTTCTTTCTTGCTTGAAGATCATCACTGGTGACATTTCGACTGGTTTGCGAGAACGTGTCCTTCAGCACTGTTGTGCGGTGCTCCAAGTCAGAGGTTTCCCGATGTCAGCCTCTCCGTGACTTTGCACCAAGGCCCAAGAAGGAGTACTTACTAAATTAAGGTCCAAACAACTTAGAAAGCCTTTGTGTTCCAATAACTTAGCAACCATTTGAAAAAAACAACACCCTTGACATTGAAGGGGAACTTGTCCTTCCTCAGGAGGATGGCCCCCACTCAGGCCCATCCTGCCTGCGAGCCCCAGGGACACTGCTCTTTCGGCGCCTCACGGCCTGCGGGTCCTGACGTGGCCCCTGCGCAGCAACCCCTGCAAACCAGCCACACGAAGGTCTGACTCCAGCAAGACATGCCACGTGATCTGACCATGAAATGGCGAACTACCCTGAACTAGCAGCTGGCAGTGTCCAAAAACTGCCACGCCATGTGTTTGCTCAAAAATTCAAAGTACCCTCCAGCTTTCTGGTGCTCTGAGGTGCCTCAGAACACAGTTTGGGAATGGTGTTCACAAGGGCTGGAAATTTTATTCATTAAGTCAGAAATCCCTTTGCCTGTAGATGCATTATTCAAAATTTAACAAGTGATTTTCAATCCATTTGATCATCATCTACTATCAACTTTCCGGGTAAATACAAAGGGTGCAGTACTCTAGTCAATATCCAATGGCTGCATAAAGGCCTTTAAAAATCTGAGAGGTGAGTACATTTTTTCTGGAAGTACAAGGCCAGCGAGTATTTCCAGCATTAGGGGCCAGATGGTCTCGGCCACAAATAGTCAGCTCTGCCTGCGTAGGACACAAGCAGCCGCAGCAACCAGTGAACAAACGCACAGAGCTCCACTCCAACGGCACCGTATTCATGGACACTGATGCTTGAACTTCAGACTTTCACATGCCATGAAATATCCTTCTTCTGGATCTTCCCCAACAATTAAACACGTAAAGGCCATTTTTAGCCTGCACTCAAAAATAGGCAGCAGGTCACAGTCTGTCCACTCCTGAGCTAACAGATTAACAGGCTCCATTGAATTATTTCCTCACAAAAATTCAAGAGTTTTTGATATACTTGTACTTAACTAACCTGTTCTCTATCAAACAGCGGGGAGCCCGCAAATGCGTATCTACTGACAGACACAGATTTGACTGCAGACATGCCCCCAACAAAAGAAGCAGGGAGGAGGGGGAAGAGGAAATGAACACGCATGATGAGGAAAGCACCCACTATTCCTCTCAGTGAACAGATGGGCTCCCGAACTACTTCCTCTACACTAGCAGCTATTCCAATTTAATGACAAGCAAACGACAACTCAGCTCCTCAGCTGCACTGTCCACATTTCAAGTTCCCAGCTGCTTCTGTAGCCAGCACTCTGACTTGACAATTGCCTCTGCCCTCCGCACTGTCCTCCCCACGCCCTGGGGCTCTGGGGACAGGTATCCTAAATTCCTCTTACCAGAAATTCTTCTTTCCATCAAACAAACCCAGAGGCACTGGTACTCAGTGATAAGCTAATTCTATTAGGAGGAATTTCAAACCTATTTTATTAACTAGGATTGTTTTTACAACCTTCTAGCTCCCCGGCTGCAGTGGCTCAGTGGGTTGAGCATTGGCCTGTAAACCAAAAGATGGCCAGTTACATTCCTGGTCAGGGCACAAGCCTGGGCAGGGGCCAGGTCCCTGTTTGGGGGCATGTGAGAGACAATCAATCAGTGTTTCTATCCCTCTCTCCCTCCCTTCCTCTCTCTCTAAAAAATAAGTTAAAAAAAAATTTTAAGGCCTTTTGCCTAGATGCAGAATGGAAAGCTGTACCCCACTTAAAAACTTTTGGCATCAAGGTGCGTTTGTGAAAATCAGCAAGCAGCTGCTGAACTCACAGCAATCCCAAAACTAGCCCGAGTAAACATCAGATTTTTCACAGGCCCAGGCAGCTTACTGAGGCAGCACCAAGGCCTCCCCTGAAGGGACTGAGCCCCCATCCCCCCTCAAGGGGAAGCCCCTTCCCACTCAGCTCTTCCCCAGCCTAATTCACTGATCCTCCCCTCTTCCGGTCCCAAGATTCACAGCTCTAGTTGTGTTTCATGCCTAGAACATAACTTTAGTAACTGTTTCTCCCTCCCTTTCTCTTTCATGAACAGGCTATAAATTTCTACTTTACAAATATTAAAACACAGACTTTAAAATAAAGCATAGATTTTACTCAATTCTAACAGATCTAAACTCTTAGGCCCTACCAAATCAAAAAGTATTACCTTTAAAAAGAAAAGCCAGTGTTTTCTGCTGCAGTGCATATAAATAAATTGTGGTATATCCAGCCAATGGAACATTCTTCAATAATACAATGTAATGAACTATTTATTCATGCACAGATGAATGAATCTAAAATAACTATAGTGAATCTAAGAGGCTAAGCAAAGAAAAAAGTATAATTCCATTTTTGTAAAATCCTACAACATACAAACTAACGTACAATAATGGCAAATCCGTGGTCACCTAGGCAGGGTCATGTGCTGGGAATGGGGAGGAGCAAGTACAAAGGGGCATAAAAAATGTTTGAGGTGACGGATTTCATCATTATCTTAATTACAGTGACGGTTTCACTGGTATACATATATGTCCAAATTTCTCCAATTACATATCTTTTTTTTTTTTTTTTTTAAGATTTTATTTATCCAGAGAGAGGGGAATGGAGAGAGGCAGAGAGGGGGAGAAACTTCAGTTTGTGGTTGCCTTTCACCTGCCTCCAGCTACGGATCTGACTGGAGACCTGGCTTGCAACCTGGTTATGTGCCTCGGCTGGGAATCAAACCAGTGACCTTTGGGTTCACAGGCTGGTGCCTTATCCACTGTGCCATCAGCCAGGGCCAATTATATATCTTAACAACATACAGTTTATTAGTTGCCATTTGTATTTCCATAAAGCTGAAAAAGAACCAATTAAAACATAAATAAAGTTTCAGTTGGCAGGCCAGCTCAGGGAAGCATTCCCAGTAGTGACCAGCACCTCCTGAGAAAGAATCCTGATTTGCCGTCATTCAGCACAGGGGAAACCTGGAGAATCTCTGAGGAAGGCAGCATAAAAGGCTTCATTCATCATGCTAAGAACTGAAAGCAGCCAAGACGTCCTACAGAAAATGACAGGAGAAACGGACGGGCGCATCCGTATAACGGAGCATTATTCACCTGCAGGGGGAACTGAACTCTCAGGCCACAAACAAGACATGCAGGAAACTTAAATGACTGCTGTTGAGTGGAAAGTCTGTGTGAGGTTACTTACACTGCACGACGTTCCGGAAAAGGCCAACAGGGAGAAGGAGGAGAAGGCTGCCAGGCGGCGGGGAGGAGGGCTGCTCAGGTGCAGCGCCGGACTGCAGGCCTTGAAGCCCTTCCGTGTGACACTGTAACAGGGGGCATGTGACACGCATGTGTCCAAACCCACAGACCTGTGCCCACACAGAGTGAATCCTAATGCAACTATGATCTTGCCTAACAATGTATTAATATCGGCCCACCAACTGAACAAGCAGATCAGAGAAAATGTTAGTAACAAGGAAACTATAAAGGGGTATATAGAAACACCGTAGGATCTGTTCAACTTTCTGTAAACCTTAACTGTTTTAAAAAAATAAAATCTTTTAGGTATGAAAAAACAGCATCAACAACGCCTTGGCCAAAGGTAAAAACCTATTAAATGTTTGTGTGATAAGAAAATTAAAAGACAAACTTATTTTAAGAACCCAGAGGAATTCATGACCATGTTTATCCAACATTCGCTCCTCCCTGCGACAGGCACCCCAACAGGCACCGCGAGCAGGAGCCCGCACATGGACGCTAAGACAGGGCGCAGCCGGGAAGGGGAGCAGCGGCAGACCACACCCCCGGCGCCTACTTGCTGCGACTGTCCCACGCACGCACTGTCGCAAAGACAAACCCATTTTCCAGGCACGATCAAGCTACGGAATGAGGTTCTTCCCACTTAAAAACGAGGAGGCAGAGAGCAGTCGGCGTGGGGGCGGCACCAGCTCTGCCCCGCCGCGGACTCGGCGGACTCGGCAGCACCGTGGCTCGGGGCTCAGGTCCCGACCCGCCGTCGGCGGGGTCCTTGGGCAGGTTACGTCATCTCGTTGAGCCCTAGCTTCTCCAATGCGCAGAATGATGGAAGGTGAAAAAAGAAAACGTAGTGCTGAGCCCGGCTGCTGTTCCATGTTGCCCACGAACTTCTCAAAGAGGTAAAAAGCGACACATGCCAGGTAAAGCCGCTCGCGCCCAACAGTCCAGGACCCATGTGGCTGCGCACAAACCCAGAAAGGGCATTTTCTAACGTGAACATCTTTTAAATGAAACATTTTCATTTCACATTTATCTTGTCTACTATACTTTGAAAATGCATTAAAAAAAAAAAAAAAAAAGAAAAACTCCAGGATGAATAACTCAACAATAAACTAAAATTTAAAGTGAAAAAATATGTAAGTAAAAAATAAATAAGTAGCCTGGCTGGTAGCACAGTGGATAAGGCACCAGCCTGCGAACCCAAAGGTCGCTGGTTGATCCCCAACCAGGGCACATAACCAGGTTGCAAGCCAGGTCTCCAGCCAGGTCTGTGGCTGGAGGCAGGTGAAACGCAACCATACACTGATATCTCTCTCCCTTCCCCTCTTTCTAAAAAATAATAAAATAAAATCTTTTTAAAAAATAAATAAATAAGCAAACAAACAAACAAATCCAGCCCTGGCCAGTGTGGCTCAGTGGGTTGAGCGCTGGCCTGAGAACCGAGGAGTAGTGGTTCGATTCCCAGTCAGGACACATGGCTGGGTTGCGGGTCACTGTCAACTAAACATTGATTCTCACCCTCTTTTTCTCCCTCCCTTCTGTTCTCTCTGAAAAGTGAGTAAATAAAATCTTTTTAAAAATCCATGTAGTCCTGGCTGGTAGCACTGTGGATAAGGCACGGGCCTGCAAACCCAAAGGTCACTGGTTCGATTCCCAGCCAGGGCACATAACCAGGTTGCAAGCCAGGTCTCCAGTCAGGTCTACAGCTGGAGACAGCTGAAAGGCAACCATACATGGATGTCTTTCTCCCTCTCTGCCTCTCTCCCCTTCTCCCTCTCTCTAAAAAACAAAAATCCATGTGTTCATCAAACTAAAATAATTATATTTCCCACGGCCCCCAAAACACAAGATGTAAATCCATGAAGCTTCGTTGGCAACCAGTTGTTTTGTTTATTATTGGCCAACTAAAAAAAAAGAACTAGTTGTAAATAATATTATACAGGTCTCCTTCCTGAAGTAAAAGGAAAAAATTTTGAAATAACCTTATTTCAATGTCGGCATGTAGAGTAAAACGTTCCCTTTGAAATATTAAGTAAACACAAGAAATAACGTGTTTAGCTAGACGCTCAGCTGCTACTGAAGCAGCCACCAGGGCCCTTGAAGACACCTGCGAGGGAGCCGGGAAGGAAGCTCTCCTCAGACTGGTGGGAGGCGGAGGGCTGAAGGACAAGATGTCCTCCAGAAAAGATTCGGTTACAGGCACGCTGACAGGTTGACGCTAATGGCATTAACATTTTCCACAGAATGAAGAAACACAATACACTCGGAAGGGAAAGAACTCCGTCAGGAAACTAATCACTGGGTTCCCATCCTGGTCTGAATAAATGTCAACACAGTCCTGGGAGCACAGCGATAGTTGTAAGGACAAAAGCCTTCTGCAGAGATCTCGCACAACTGTCTACAGTAGATTCAGCAGTGGAGTTCAAACTCGGAGCTCCTCTCCACTCTCCATCCCCTCCCTCGTCCACCCCACCTTCCAGCTACCAGGTACACTTTAGGGTCCCTTCCAGGAGTGAAGGGACTCCTGGAGTGCTGTCACCTTAGGACCAAGACACAGACCAGGCAGCAGTGCCGGGCACCACCCAGTCCTCCTATGAGCACAAAGGTGAGGTGCTGGGGAAGGAGCGCCACTCCCCAGCGGGGAACTGCGCTATAGGCAGATCCCAGAGGGAGGCTGGGGAAGAGGAATGGAGCAAAGACCACACACTGATCCTGTGCAGGACTAGGAAAGTCCAGGCTAGAGCGGTGCCATCAGCTGCGGAGATGCTGGCCAGCCTGCCTGGGGGTGGGTGGTCACAGCAGACCGTGCCTGGCACGCTGTGCCACCAACAGCTAGCAGGCAAGGTGGCCAGGCCTGGGACAGCCACTGGGATAGCTACTGGGACAGCTACTGTGCCAGCAATGAAAACCTGTTTCCTCATTTGTAAAGTAGGTAAGACAAGAGCCTACAAGCTTCCAGGTATAAAATAAGTCAGCCCTGGGGACGTCATGTACAGCAGGGTGACTACCGTTAACAGTACTTTTCTGTGTATTTGAAAGTTACTGAGAGAGTAGGTCTTAAAGGTTATCATCACAAGGAAAAAATGTTTAAGTATGTGAAATGATGGATATTAACTAGATTGATGTCGATCATTTCACACTATATACACGTGTCAAACCGTTACGTTGTGCACAGGAACTAATACAATGGTACATGTCGACTGTATCCCAATGCACCAGAGGGAGAAGAGCCTCCCCGACAAGGTCTGTGAGCCATCAATGAGATACTGGCCCAGAGCACCCCACAACACTGGCCTCCATATGTTATTTCAATGCTGCGTGATCAGTGGCACCCCAGCAGGCCCTGCCTATCTGCAGGGCCCCAGGCCACCAAGACGCGACACTGAGCTGCACGCTGGGTGGGAGCAGAGCCCCCGGGGGTGGGTTGGGTGCCCACCACTGGCTCCAGGCCAGCGCAGCCGACACCCTAGCCAGCCCCTCCATGGGAAAGAGCCCTGAAGGTAGAACCTGGATGCCACCCCCTACCCCCTCGGCCTTCAGACCTACTGTGCTTCTGTGTACATGACTAACATTCTCAAATTTAATTGCTCTAAAGTTTTAAACTGTTAAAGACATGATACAGTTGTATTTGAGAACCACTTACAAGGTACTATAAAATTCTCTTCATGAAAGACACGTGACCAGCAGAATCACCAACACACAGACTTCTCCACTGTAGGGTGACAAAGCAGGGTCACTGTGTCCATTTCCACAGGTCTGTTGGACCGAGAAGCTGAATGGAGACTTCCCTACTTCCCTTCTCAGCCTCGCCACCACAACTCCATACAAAGAGCTGGCAGCCTCTCCCCCATTCCCTGCAGAGAAGGGCTACCCAGTAACTCAGCCAGCAGGCCACTCAGTGCAGCACAGCGGGTAACAAGAATCCTGACCCCTGTCCCCCCACCTCCCCGCCACCAGCAGGCAGGGTTTCACACAAAACCCATCTAAGGAGCTGGCTGATTTGCATTAATAAAAGCATAGCAAAAGCTCTAACTGGAGAACTGCTTGTAGGACTTGAATACATACAAAGCCCTTTCCAAAAAGACGTTTCCTTCAACCTTCAGTGTTGACCAGTTATTTTTACTACAGTGTTACTTAAATATGTACAAACTAGGTAACAACGCAGAACGGTGAAAGCAAACAGCATTACCCTAACAGGAAGGGGACAGGAAGGGGACAACTGCTGCTGCCGAATCCTCCTTCCCCTCGATCAGGGAAGGCTGGGCCGCGCGGTCCCACGGGGCTGGCCCAGGCCACCTCGCTCGCTCTCACCCTCAACTCCTACAGCTCCGGGTGCCAAGTGACTTTGCCAGCACTAGGCTACAATACTTCATTTACGTGTTAATGCCACCTCTACGCCTTCTGTATTTGCTTTCAACCATTAAAATAGTATTATCTGGTGCCCCAAAAAGAAGCATAGAAGCAGACGACATACTGAGAGTCTCGGCTATCGATGGGTGTCCACAGGACCTCCACAATCTCCACGTGCCTATGTATGTTTCCAACTGTCAAAATAAAAAGCATTAACTGATCTCTGTCAGAAAAACTAGAAGTATGCACATCTCTAAGTAGACACCTGAGCTACCTTAATTCTGTCAGTAAGCCTTGAAAGTCCAATGTTTCACCAGCCAGCTTCTTACAGTCGCAGGCAAACAAGAACGTCTGCCGTTATGAAGGGTCCCGCTTCTCTTCGCTTTTCATGTGCTTCATTTTGCATTTAAAGCCATCACTTCACTGAACGGATCCACAGCATGCCACCATCTTCCAGCGCCATCCCTAACCCGTACGACTGTCTAGTGAAGAGCAAACCTTACACGACAACAAACACAGCATCTGACAGCAGCTCGGCTTCCGTGCAGTGGCCGGGAAGAGTGCAGCTTCGCTTTCCGGAGCGGGAAAAACCAGCGGACGGGCCCCAGGAAAGTGCTCCGTGTTCCAGGGAGTGGCGCCGTCAGCGCTGGGAGGTGCCTTGTGTTGGCCCCCGTCAAAGAATGTAATGAGCCATGGAATATTATTTGGCTTCACGAAGCAGAATAAAAACTCCATCGTCAGTAGCTGATAGTGGGAGCTGGTTTAATCCATCAGGAAAATACTCATCATGCACCACTGACTAAAGGCCTTTTACACAAGCTGCCCCTCACAGACCTCGCTCGAAGTGCCTGATTCTCCATTTCCTCCGCAACTCCCCTTCCCGGAGGGCAGGGGCCCAGGCTCGGACTGCAGTGGATCTCACCCAGCCGCCCTCCCCCTGTCGTCAGCTACTGCTTCTCGCCGAGGAACTAGTGCAATGTCAACAATAAGACGTAAACTAAAGGTGTACTTTGACCAGATGGAATAAATAGTGGTTGAATTCCTCAAGGAACCTGTCTTTTAGATCTGGAGTTTATCAGCTATAAAACACAAAAACACAAACCTAAAGAGAGATGCAATTATTTTAGGGTGACACTATGGTTGAGCACTACAGGTCTACAAATCCGGTAAACATAATGGCCCCAAAGCGGAGGCAACCCAGTGTCCATTGATGGATGAATGGACAAACAAAATGTGGTATGTACATTTTAAAAAATGGATAAGTCAGCCTTAAAAAGAAATTCTGGAACATGGTACAACATGAACAGTGAAGACATGCTAAGGAAGTCCCAAAGGACAAATACTGTATGATTGCTCTCACGTAAGCAAGAAGCGCAGTCGTACTCAGAGATGGAAAGCAGGAAACGGGGAGGTGCTCACCACGGCTAGGGGCAGAGTCGCAGTCTGGGAGGGTGGGAATGTTCTGGAGAGAGCGGTGCGGACGGCCACACAGCACTGTGATTGTACCTAATGCCAATGAGCTGAGTGTTTAAACATGGTTAACATGGTAAATGTCACCTTACATGTATTTAACCACAATAAAAAAAATAAAGTACAAATCTACCTCACCTGAGAATTAGGAAATGAAGTCACACAAATAATGAAGACAAGGGCAAGGACGCACATGCTTGTAAATGGCGCTCTGGTGTCACTAAGAACTCTCAGCAACAGCAGCCCAGAGAAGCACATCAAACAAACCAACAGCCTTTTTCAGCAGGTGGCTAATTCTTCAAAATGAAGCACAACGTACAGAGTCTCTATTGCACAGCCCGTTAAAGAATCTGTTCCCTCAAAAACTTTACATCAGAAAACATTCTCAGCAGGCTTTGGTCACTGTGGTGGCCCGCTCTGTCTGGCCACCACCTTGGCACTCGACTTGGGTTTGGGGGCTTCCTCATGTGTGGCTTTCTGAAGACTATTGCTCCTGTGAGACACAGTGGGAACCATGGAAAAAGTTTCCATGGTTTGTTATCAAACCTTCTAGATTCATCCCTGGCTGGTGGCACAATGGATAAGGTGCCGGCCTGAGAACCCAAAGGTCACTGGTTTGATTCCCCAGCCAGGCCCATGACTGGAGGCGGGTGAAAGGAAACCATACATTGTTTCTCTCGTTCTCTGCTTCTCTCCTTTCCCCTCTCTCTGGAAATAATAAAATCTTTAAAAAAAAAAAAAAAAAAAAAAAAAAAACTTTTAGATTCTATGGTAAGCGCTTTTTGAGTTTACTGAAATTCTACGTTTTGTTGACTGGGATTCCAGTAGCCATTGGCATAACTCTGGTAAATGTATTCACTGGTGAAGCTGAGTTAGCAGAAACTCCAGAAGGCGCTATACCAGAACACTGGGAACATTACAAGCATCCTCTATCAAGGTGGATTGCCCGAAGTTTCTGTGACAGTCTTGAAAAGAATTACTGACGAACAATGGCTATCCTAATTGAAGCTGAGAAGGCTGATTTACAGTTAAAGGAACTGGATGTACGAAAATTAACACGTGAGAGAGGTGATGGTCCCTGGTTTCAATATCGAACCATTGATAAGGAGCTTATTGATCATTCTCCAAAAGCAAGTCCCAGCAACTAATTTTTTATGTCTCCAAACACAAAGTATATTCTCTTAATGGGAAAATAAAGTAATAAATATAGTCTGTATTTTTGTTCAGAGTGATGAATAAAAAAGATCCAAAAAAAAAAAAAAAAAAAACAAAGAAACATTCTACCTGAAATTAACTTCCTTTCTCCCCACAAGTTCAATTTGAGAAGAGCTGAGTCACAGGCTCCCACACCTGAGCAGGCATCTGTCCACCAAGAGCACTTGGGAAACCACCGACCACAGGGCCCATCCCACGGGTTCTGACTTCTTAGCTTTGTGTTAAGAAAAGTGAAATAAGCCCTGCTGGTGGCACAGTGGATGAGGTGCCAGCCTGCAAACCCAACAGTCGCTGGTTCGATTCCCAGCCAGGGCACATAACCAGGCTGCAAGCCAGGTCTCCAGCCAGGTCCCCAGCTGGAGGCAGGTGAAAGACAACCATACATTGATGTCTCTCTCCCTCTCTGCCTCTCCCCCTTTCTCTCTCTCTAAAAATAAAATATTTAAGAAAAGTGAAATAAAGACAACATGTGTTTGAGGAAGAGCTTTCTAAATATTAATAACATAAATCCTACAACACAACAGATGATCTCTTAAATCAATTTACTCCTTAAAATATGGACCTTGTTGTAGATTTTAGTTCTGGATTTGGTTTTTGAAATATACACAGTCATTACATTACAGCAGGGGGAAAAACTACGCACATTTTATAATTAGGAGTATCTAATGTAAGGAAGAATAATTTATCCGTTTAGAAAATAATAGTCATGGAATAACCAACTTCTCCAGCCTACACCTGTAGCGATGTCAAGAAGAAAAATAGAATACCATTTTATCAGAGTCAATAAAAATTTAATGAATTTTATGTACTTAAGGAAAGCCAGAAAAAATGAATTTTTAAACCCCAGGTATTCATCACTGTGGGAGAAAAGCCACTCAAAACATGTAACACCCAGTGATACGTAACTGGGCCATATTTTTTAGTCAACTACAGTAATTATAAGCTTCAGTTCACGGAACATAAACTCTATTTTACTCACGAAACATAATCTGAAAGAGATTCCTTCCAACTGTGGTTTAATTATTAGTAAATACATCTAACCAAAAGAATGTGTTCCAATGTGACTGTTTGTCAAAATTTTGATTACCAAAAGCAGAAATAACACAAGCAGCACAGGCATATACAGCAACTCTCACTTATTCTGTGGACAGAACAATTTCTGAGGGCTTATGAAGTGCTCAGGATCAAAAGCAAGATGGCCAAGTCCCACCCTCAACACCTGCCTGGAGGGGACGCCAACCAGCTTGGCAGCCCTGGGAAGGCCGAGAGGCCATCGAGGTGACAGAGCCAGTGGAACAGAGGGAGGGGATTCCGACTAGGAGAGCAGACCCCAGCCAGCTAACCTGAGCAGCAAGTCAGACAGGTGAGAACAAGGGAGCGGCACCCTGGCAGGTAGGTTCACAGGCACGGAGGCCCTGACAATCATGGGGAACTTAGGAAAGTGCCCGGAATCCTGGAGAACAGGGTGGCACAGTGGGGATGGGGCCTTGCATGTGGCTCTGGGGACCAAGACCAAGCTCAAGAGGCTGAACTTCACCTTGACAGTGAGGTGCAGCCCTGGAGCATTTTGAACTTGCCAGTGGCAGGTTCCGATTTACCACGCAGAGACTTGCGGCAGCTCTTAGAGGGTGGGTGGCAGCGTGGGACACAGTCCAGAGGCTGCTGCTGGGACAGGAGTGGTGGAGGGGTCACCTGAGGCAGCAACACTATCGGAAGGGCAGGGGCAAGAACAAGTCAGGAGACACCCTGGCCAGGTGCAGGCTGGCCGCTGCCGAAGCCAAAGGTCGGAGGGAAGGCTGCGGGAGGCCCGGGCTCTAATCTGAGGGCAGCGGTTCAGGGGCCGAGGGCGAGCTTTGGAGTGGCATGTTATTGGTGCCTGTGTGTGCTTGCTTTCCGTGGGGGGTGTTCTTTGTGCTGCGTCAATCTGCCCTGGGACAGTCCCATGGAGCTTCACTGGCAAGCAGCCGGTGAGGTGTCAGGAAGCCCCGAGAAGCCTAGGTTGAAGAAAAAGCTCGGAGATCACCAGTGTGGAAAGTGACAGTTGAGGCCGCAGGTTTAAATGACACTGCCCAGGAAGAGATGCCAGGTGAGTGAGAGTTGGGTGTTTCTAAAATAGAATGAACTACGAATGAAAACACCTATTATGGCTAAAAAACAGGAAAATGGCAAAACAAGTTACAGTCAGATAGGAGTCCGTCTGCAGCCAAGAAGGCGAGGAAGTGCGTCAGGAGGAGGCTGGAGGCCGGGGGCCAAGGGGAAGCCGGCGCCTCGCGGCCATCCATCCAGTCACAGGGCACGACCTTCCCAACTGGGCGCCTGGCAGGGGGCCAGGCACGGGGACCTGCGGTCAGCCCAGTGCGAGGCCTGCAGGGACCCAGGAAACGCGGAGGGCAGGCCTCTGAGCAGAAGGGGGCTCACACATCAACACGTACGGCAACTATCTTACAAAGAGCAATAATGACACACTGTAGACTTCTAAAAACAAAAAAGGCCAGTACTCCTAACATCCAAGTGTCCCTCTCAGGAGAATTACAACGCAACATACCCATTCTCTTACAACACGTAAAATTATTCCACTCCAAATCCACAAAACTGTTTCACTCTAGCGAAACAAATGGTTAAAATCAAGAAGACAAGGATCCATTGTAACAGCAGCCCAACCAATCCGTCTCCTCAGTAAACTTCCGTGTGGGAGCTCCCCAACCAGTGCCTACCCCACCCCCCCCATCCCCAGATCCCCGGATCCCCGGATCCCCTCCTGGGGCTCTGGTCAGAGAAGCAAAAGGACTAGCCCCAGGCCCAACTTCCACCAAGGTTTGCTGCCTGGGCTACACCAAAGCCTCTTAATCAGACCTGCCAATAAATGAACTCCTCTTAACTGCTTTCTGTATAAAACATCACAGACTGATGCGTTGAGTTAAAAAGTAACTATAACTAAAAGACCCAGCTTAATTTGGGGAAGATTTTGCACCTTATTTGCAACTCAAAATTGCGCAGGCTGATCACAGGAGTGAAAGGGAGCAGGCAGTTTTAAACACTCCGTCTACCAGGCCAAGCTTACGGAGACCTGGAAGGTAGCTGACCGATTGACTTGTGGTCTGCATCTTCTCGCCTGCCTGACTGCTGTCATGAACAGTTAAATCAGCACCAGGCTAAGGTCACTGAACAGGACAAATGACCCAGTTTCTCCAACAAAGCACAGGCATGAAAGGAAACAAAGGGAGGCAGGACAGGAGAGAATGGGACTGCCGAAACACAACCACCAAATGAAATGCAACGGCTACATTTGAGGCCGGATCCAAACAACTTACAAAAACACAATCCAGACAGTCTGAACATGGCGTCCTTATGAGGTGCTCTAAAGAAGTGCTTTCTGGTGGTTGGTTATGTGCAAAGAGAAAGTGCCCTTACTGGGCAGAGATGCAGGCTGGTCCGTGAACTACTAGGCCTATCTCCCCTCTACTCGCAGGGGAAACAAAAGTGGGGCGAAGATGAAACAATCCTGGCAAAGTGCTGATCCTGCAGGAGCTGGACATGGGCCCATGGGCATTTATTGTACCAGTCTCTCTGTGTATGCTTGAAATTTTCTATACTACAAGGTTTGGCTTCTTGTTTTTTTATTTGTAGTTTTTTACAAAACAGGTAAATCAAAGAGGCAAAGAGCTGAATCAGATGCTGCTTTATTTCTCCTTGAACAACTTCCTCCTGGAACATGAAAAATCCTTCAGGATGCATGACACTTGAAATTGGATCATTTCCCTCTACTCCTCTACCTGAATAAAAAACCGGGTTTAAAGTCAGCTACTCCAAATGCAGACTGCTTATTCATTTGGGTAAAAATAAATTCTATTGCCTATTAGGCTGCTTGAAGATCTAACAATACCTTGATTAATGAAAAAAAATGTGCATCAATGTCATTTCTACCCACCAACAAGCTGGAGAACCAGAATCAGACACAAAGGGCCCAGGCGTGACATCTAGGACAAGAGGAAGAGAATGTGTTCAAGAAGATGAAAGTGTTTCATAACTGAAATTATGCTGAACACCCAACATGCATGGGAGTCTGCAGAGGAAGAAGAAAAAGAGAAAAGGGGAGAAGGAGCTCAAAATATCAGGCCAGGAAGGGATGGGAAGGGAGGGAGAAAGGGAGGCCTCAGGAGGTGGCCGCCACCCAGTGAGGAAGGGCAGGCCGAGGACCTGTGCCCCTCTGCCCCAGCCACCAGAGGCACCAGCTGGAAAGGTGGATGGCAGTGTTCCAAGGCACCTCCTCAGGAAGCTCCCTACCTCTCAGTTTCTGTACCCCCCATTCTCCCCACTAAAACAGACCTGATTTAACTCAACACGAGGCTCCCCCAGACTGTACTCAATCTTACATACAAGTCTACCCCAGGGATCCCCACATGTCTCCCTAGATGTTTTAATATATGAAACCTGAATGGATGAAACAGAGTTTATATAGAACCAGGTTCACTTACTTTTCACCTTGTAACTGGAAGTATGAAAAGGCATGGATATCAGAGGGTGTATGTATGTGAATATGACCAGGCCCTGGCTACCCACCTTTATCTCTGTGATCTGTTTAATTCTATCACATCCTCTGCCAGTCTCGTACTAGTAACTGGCCTAGTTACCAGATCACAGAGCAGGTCTGCAGGGCAGGGCCCAGATTTGTACCTAGTCCCATAGCAAATCTTTCTCTTCCTTTGATCTGCTAGCCTTCATGAAGACATGATGAGATATCTGAGAGGAAGGAGCAAAGGGACTGAAAGAACAGAGATCAAAACCAACAAAAATAAAACAAGCGAATGAGAAGAGCGAAAACGCACCTCCACGGTGGGGCTGCTTTATCAACAGTACGCTGGCCAACAGGCGCTTTGCTTACTCAGCCTGTGCATGCACATCACTCAGGCTATTGCTCTAGTGTTTGTCAAGAGTTTTGCATAATTTATAAAGGTGCAAAAAAAAGGACAGAAAGATAGGAACCTTTGAGAATAAAAGAAACTAATTACAAGTTCAAGGCCAACAAGAACTATACCACAAAGTTGGAAGGGAAGCATCTAGGTGCTTCAGAGATGCAGTGGGTCAATAAGGTTAAGGTTCCAAGAGGGATGGTAAAGGCAAACACATAAGGCAGGAAGAAAGCAGCAACAGAAAGGGGGAGAGGGCACACCTGGATGGTGTGGCTCAGTGGATCGAGTGCCAGCCTGCGAATTGAAAGGTCACTGGTTCAATTCCCAGGCAGGACACATTCCTGGGTTGTGGGACAGGTCCCTGACTGGGGTGATACTCGAGAGGCAACCGATATGTGTGTTTCTCCCTCTCTTTCTCCCATCCTTCCCCTCTCTCTAAAAATAAATAAAATATTTTTTAAGAAAAAAGAAATTGAGAGAGGACAAGAGAAGACACTGTGAGTGGTAAACCAGGAAAGCAGAGAAAAGATCTAAAGTCTGTGTTGAGAAGTTTGCATAATACACGAAACCAGGCTGGGCAGGAGGGCAGCACACGGAGGGCCATGTAACAAAGCAGGGGAGTTTTCGAGGCTGTGACAGCTCACAGGGGCCACTTCCACCGAGGGATGACAAAGGAAACCTTGTCTGGCAGATGCCCTAGCAGGATAGAAGATGTAAAAAGGTAAGAAGGCAAGTACGATATCCTATGATAAGGATTTGACCCTCATTTCTGACCTCTGAGGTGGAGGGGGACCCTGGGCCAAAGAAAACAAGCAGCCCTTGGAAAGGAGGAAGGGCAGGAACATGGGTTCTCCCCTGGAGCCTCCAGGAAGGAAACCAGCACTGCTCACACCTTGATTTATCCCAGTGAGACCCATTGGGGATGTCTGACTTCAAGAGCTGTAAGATGATAAAAGTGGTTTTTTTTGGTTTTTGGGTTTTTTTTATAAAGGTTTTATTTATTACTTCCAGAGAGAGGAAGGGAGGAGGCAGAGAGGCAGAGAGACATCCATGTATGGTTGCTTGTCACCTGCCTCCAGCCACAGACCTGGCTGGAGACCTGGTTATGTGCCCTGGCTGGGAATCGAACCAGCGTCTGTTGGGTTCCCAGGCTGGTGCCTTATCCACTGTGCCACCAGCCAGGGCCTAAGGTGTGCTGTTTTAAGTCACTAAAAAAAGAAAGAAAGGAAAGAACAAGTAAACTCAGGTCTCTCCCTCCAGAGATGAGGGTTAGGCTGGATCAAGACGGCGCTGCTGGGAGAGAAAGGGAGAGAAATGTGTGACTTGAAGGAAGGCACAACCTAAAGGCTGTGTCTGTTAGAAATGCAGACGGTGAAAGGAGGTTCCAGGACAAGGACCACAGTACTACTGGGAAGGCAGGGAAACTGGGGAGAGCAGGTAGGTAAAGAGAGGGCAGAAGCACGTGGCAGTTTGTTGGGAGAACAGAAAACCCCAGGAGGAATGATGTTACAGGAAGTCACGGAGCCTCTCCCACCAAGTGTTCCAATTAGTCAAAATGACAGCTGTTCTCCGGAGACAGCTGTCCTCTGGCGACAGCTGTCCTCAGGCAAGAAGGATCAGAGATGAGTCCTCATTTCACTTGCAATTGTTACCAAAGGTCTGTCCCTCCCAGGGGAGGGTCCCATCACCTGCGCAGACCTTCCGAGACCATGCTGCATTCCACACTGCACGTCCCAGACGTCTTCCTCCTTTATTTTCCTCCAGGTCATGTATTAAGGGGTCAATCACAGACATCTTCCTCCTTTATTTTCCTCCAGGTCATGTTAAGGGGTCAATCACATCAGGAGGGAAGAAGTTGTACTTGAAAATGTTTCAGTTTTCCATTTTGTGTTTTACTTATGAATTTCAAAATGAAGCACCAGGTCCTACCTCTCCTCGCAGCCCCTCTCTGTGGGTCACATCGCCACCCTGAGACTACAAACCCTTCACGGCGCCATCAGGTGGAGTGTCCTTCGTTGACAGGTTTCCCTGGGACCCCAAGTCAGGCAGTGCAGCCCCAGGAAACGTTTTTCGTTGGGACTGGAAAGGCATCGTCAAGGACAAGAGCCTTCATAAAACATTCCAGGGTGCACATTACTGGGGAGGGCTGGGCAGGGACACAGAGTGGGACACAAAGAACACCACACTCCAGAATCAGAGCTTGACAGCTCCCTGCGGAGGCTGGAGCTCAACCCGGACAGCGACCTCTCAGCTCACAGAAGCCACAGCATTCTGTCTCAGGGCTCATACCTAACAAAGATGCCTCTAAAATGCCACAAATGCCTGTTGAAAAACCTCCAACTTTACTTGTTTACATTTTTTCAAAGATTTTATTTTTAATGAAATGGAACAAAGAAAGAAAAACAGAGAGAAACACTGATGTGTGAGATTCACTGATCAGTTGTCTCCCGTACGCCCCCAACCAGGGACCTGGCCCGCAACCCAGGCGTGTGCCCCGACGGGGAATTAAACCAGCCACCTTTTGGCTTACGGGCCAGCACTCAATCCACTAGGCCATGACAGCATCAAATGAATTAATAAGGACATTAACACAATTTCTTAATGTTATCAGTAACGTTGACCTCAAAACAAATGATTTTTCATTAGGTCAATCAAAATGCAACAAACAGATCTGATACCCATTATGTACCTACTGACACTAAGCATCTGCCCTTTGCCACAGAACCAATTTCCTAGCCACACTGAATCACAAAATACTTCTCAGCTAACACAAGTAAGGGCATTAAGTTGACTGGGAGGCCTTTTCTCCAACGATCTCCCCCCACTAGGGACCCCTGTAAATGAGGACGTGGACACACCACCGGGTGGCACGTCCCCTGCCACAAGCCGCGGCCGCTGCAGTTCCCACAAATGCTGCCATCGGAGCTCCGGGCAGCTCTGGCTCCATGCGCCACGTTCCTTCCCTCCCTCGCTAAGTGAACCGCAAAGCACATTTTCAGAGCCGCTCCATCACACCTCTGTTTGCCCTCAATGAGGCACAGGTAAAGGTGAACAAAACACTGCCAAGTTTATGTTGCACAATTACAGTCAGAAAAGTGGGAAATGAGAGGAACCATGGACATGGACAACATGTGGGACTGAGTTTGTGGGGGAGTGGGTGGGTGGGGAAGAGGACAGAGGGGAGCAAAAAGGGGATGGATGTAATACAATAAAAATTAAAACAAAAGAGAAAGAAAAGTGGGAAATGACATCACACAAAAATCACTAAAGACAACACCAATTTCTAATTCTGAAGGCAAAAGGAAACATACTTCATTTTCAGATACAAACACTATCTAACAACTCAAAAGAAAATTACTACTGCCTTAAGACAAAAGCAATTAAAGCAGAGTTAATTCTTAAATTTAAGAAAGTGGTTTTGAATTTCAAATTCTTCTGTAAATCCATGCATGAAATTGGCAGGGCAAATTTTACCATTTTGAAAATAGTAAAATAAGAAAAATAAGGAAGTCGAACAGTAAACAATTAAAATACCTCTTTGTTAATCTAGCGTTTGTAGAGGAGACCATCCCAACCTTTGCCTCAAACTATCACGTGTCAAGCTTTGAAAATCGCAGTGAACGTTTTGGAAAACTTACTGTACCAGCCATGTGCCCCTGCCACGCCCCAACCCGGCCCCACACTCACTGCCTCTCTGCCTCCACTACCAGGCAAATAATTCACAGGCTGGCCAGTGACTCGGACTCAGGTCCAGGGGAAAGATGACCAGATCAAGTCTCTGTGTAGACTCGGAACCAGGAAACATATCAAGAATTGGTCATTTAGAAACTGAAAGAACACAAGAAACAAGAAACGCCATAGTTGCTTTGGGGCCAGAAGGTTTGACCTGCTGACAAACTACAGGGGCTGACACCGGGGAGCCTAGGAGGAGCCTAGTGGGGGAGAGAGGCTCCAGCGTGGTGGGAGGTGAAGTTCCAGGGACATGGCTGCTGAGCCCCCGGCACTGCCAGGGACCACTCTCCAACGGCAGGTGTCGCAGCCTGCCCACACCGGCTCCTATTCCTGGATTTCCGCACCGTCCTGGCGCACGGCATGTCCCCACTAACAAGCACTGTCCTGGCACACGCCATGTCCCCCTGACAATAAACACTCCTCAAGCTCGCTGGAGCAGGTCTGCGCCAGCCGGGCTGCATGCAGAACATGCAAACAGGAAGCAAGCTGTGCAGTAAGTCGCTACTGTCACATACTCTACAGCCCTGGCATTTACGGGAAATACAGAACTAAAAGCCGCCACCCACAAAGGCGAAAAGGCTCACACCTATCAGACAGGGCCCAAGGGAACCTCCTGAGATAATGAATGGAAAGGGTGTGATCTTGAAAAGTGTGGGTCACTCTTCTATCAAACCTGAGCAAACCGTACACCTACCATGTGACCATTTCACTCTAAGTAAGTTATCCTACAATTAAAACAAAACAAAAACAAACAAAAAAAAAACTCCCTAAATTATTCCCGTAAGAGGACCTGAGTTTTTTGTTTTTTAATACTAGATTGATCTCGGCAAATCTCACAAACAGTGCAGAGCAGAGGCCAGATGCAAAAACACCCCGGTTTCAATTTATATATAGAACAGAAAGAGATAACATTCATGCCCAGTGTTCAAGTCAAGAGCGGGGGAGGGAGGAGGGGCTCAAAGGGGCCCAGCAGACTGGTTACTGGGCCATGTGTGTGGTTCCTGCTCTTGGTTCGGTGCGGTGTTTCCATCCATAGGGGTGTGTGTTCAGGACATAGCATTTCCGTGCGGTGTTTCCATCCATAGGGGTGTGTGTTCAGGACATAGCATTTCCTGTGTGTGGATTACACCTCTGTGGTGACCCCGCTGCAGGAGAACACCTTGTAATCTACAAGTGATTGGAAGTGGGTTTGTTTTGTTTTGCATTTGGTGAAATAACAAAGAAAATGAAGACTTTCATGACCCCATCACTGGAATTCTGACTTTGATGCTAGAGGCGAAAACTAATTCAGCAGGGCCATTGGAATAATGGAAATTAAACTCCATCCTACAGTGCTGGTCCAGGTAAACTGAATGCAGCCATGACCACAACACTCTTCCAAAGGGCAATAGAGAAGAAAGCTGCTTCCCCCCATCCTTTTTCCACTTTAACAAACAAAAAAACAGTGCAAAATCCAGAGGAAGAACTGTTCACTCAGAATCCCATTTCTGTGTTTTCAAAGGGAGAATTCACTCAAATTCATACATTACTTGAGGTGTAGTTTTAAAAAACAAATGTGCGGATTTTGATTTTCAAAGACTTAGAGTTTAAAAACATTTCACAAAATCTACATACGGTTCATAAGCATAAAAAAAAACAGTAAAAACGAATGGAGCAATGGCGACAAACAATAAAATAAACATGAGCTCGTATATCATCAAATCCAAATAACAAAAGGTAAGAAGCCAGAGTCAAGTGAAAAGTGAAGCACTTACAGCCATAATTAACTCGAAGGGGTGTTTATACACCCTCACGGGAGACTGGTATTTCTGCACCATGGTTGCGATGCACTAGCAGTCCTGTCACACCTGCAAGACGCAAACGTACATGATCAGTAACCATGATGTGCGAAAACTAAGCCTGAATTTACACATCATATGCCAGCGTCAGGGCAGAAAGGAAGCTCAAAAGGCTGGAACTCTGCACAGCACTGAGGGCCACAGCATGCCAAGAGCAGGGGAGGCAGGAAGGAGGGGCAGGAGGAGGGGGTGCAGGGGGAAGGCGGAGACCTCCCCTGCAGAGAAATGTGAGCATCTGATTATTCTGATAACTGACAGAATTAGTTCTCAAGTGATTTCCTCCTCAACAATTTCTGCTACAAGCCAGATAAAAATGGTGTGTATTATGGTGAACATATTAAGTGCAGGGCCACAGAGAAATTTAAAAGCCAGGAACAAGTGAAAATTGGTAAAAAAAAATATCACTGTCATTTCAAATTATGGATTGTGCCTCAAAAGCTAGCTTCAAAGGAAACGTGTGTACCCCCATGCTGCGAGTGCACAGACTGATTTCAGGGACCCCTGGCAGAGCTCCCAGAGCCCCCAGAGGCCCTCAAGGTCCCAGCCCCCCATAGCAGCAATCAGGGAAGCGCTGGTGCCCTATTCCCAGACCAAGGAATCACACGCCCATCCCAGCCTGGGGTATGTGTTTGTGTGTGTGTGTGTGTGTCTGTAAACACACTTTTATCTGGAGTCCTCCACTGTGAGTTCACTTTCTGATTTAAAAGGGGGGAAGATGGTCCCCAGCCAGGGCACGTAACCAGGTTGCAAGCCAGGTCTCCAGCCAGGTCCCCAGCTGGAGGCAGGTGAAAGGCAACCATACATGGGTGTTTCTCTCCCTCTCTTCCTCCCTCCCTTGCCCTTCTCCCTGGAAATAATGAATAAAAGTGCGCGTGTGCATATAGATAGATAGGTAGGGAAAGAATACTCCACCCAAAGAGCCTACCTGTCCTGCAGGGATGATCATTAAGAACGCTTCTCTGCGCTGGGAATGGTGAACGGGGACTCAAAGCAGAAACGGAATGTCCTCAAAGAGCCCCAAGTCTAGATGCGCAAAACAAAACAAACAAACAAAAAAAAACCCAGTAATGAAAAGCGGTGACACGGCCGCTGTTTCCGCGCCCGGCGTTTCCATCTGGAAATCTGCTCCGCGCCGGCCCAACGTGCCCCTGTGCGTCCGCAGAGCAGAACGCGGCCGGGGACGAACTCCGCGACCTCCACGAGCCACCCGACGAGGCGGGGCCCGGTGTCACCTCCGCGGGGCCCGGTGAGGCGAGGCTACCCTGAAAGACTTCCAGACGCGAAGTCGGGGGGCACCAGCCCCCTCCGCGGGAAGCCGCCCTTCCCCCTCCATCCCGGGGCTGGCAGGTCCCGGGCGCCCGGACCACTTCCCGTTTAGTTGGTGCCCAGTCGGAATTCAATTCTCGTTTTAAAATTTCATTGGAAAAATTATTCTGGGGCCTGTCCCGACAGGGGGGAGGGTGACTACGGGTGGAAAAAGTGGAGGGGCTGTGAAAGCCGAGCGCTGGGGTCAGGCTCTGCGACCCGCATTCGGGGTTCCACCGCCCGCGGAGCCCGGGGCGAACCGGCGGGTCCCCAGGCTTCCGACCTCCTGGGGGCGAGGTCCAGGGCCGCATCCCGTGCGGGAACCCCGAGCGGCCACGGCCACGGGCCAGCCTGGCGTAGGGCCGCCTCCACCGCAGGACGGTCGGTCCTTAAAAATGAGCCGCGAGCCAGACCCAGTGAGTCCATCCCGAGCGGGATCCAAGGGGCGGCCGGGTCCTCGGATCCTCGGTCAGAGCGTCCGGCGCCGCCCCGGAGGTGCGGAGGGATGGGCTCGGCCCCCGGCCACCACGGCCCGCAAGGGGGTCACGGAGCGGGGGGACTGGGGGGCGGGGAGAGGCGAGGGGGCCGCGGGCCACGGGGGCGCCAGCCTGGGCTCCTCGCCCGGCCAGGGGAGCGGGGGAGACCTGGGAGCCAAGGGCCAGAAGGGCGGCCCGCGCGGAGGCGGCCGCGGGAGCCCCACGCCGGGAGGGGCCGCGCCGGGGCGCCCACCGCGGCGACGCGTGCCTACCTCTGTCAGAAGGGCCGGGCCCGGGACGCGGGGCGTCGGGAGGCGCTCATCCCGGGGCTCCGGGGCCGTCGCCGTTCCACTGCTGGCGGCTGCAGCTCCGCCACCGGTTCCAGAGAGTGGGCGGGGGGCGGAGGGCGCGGCGAGACTCCAGTGGTTGTTACGGTGACGGGAAGGGCGGGGCCGGGCGCTCACGCGTGCGCGAACGTGGCCGAGGGGGCGGAGACGAGCCGCGACGTTGCTAGGAGGGGGGAGGGGACGAGCGCGGGCCAGGCCGAGCTGCTGCGCAGGCGCCAACTGCGGGCCCTTCCTGGCGGCTCGGGACGCTGGCTCCGCCCAGTGTGCGTCAGGGGGTGGGGCCAGGTGGGTGGGGCGAGACACAAAGGGGCTGCGAGGTGGGCCGAGAGCCGGGAGGCCGAGTCGGACCGGAAGTGTGCGAGGTGTCAAAAGAGCCGGGCCTTCAGCCTGTCCTCGTGCTGCGTGGGTCCCCGCTTCCTCATTTTTTGTCCAGTGCTCAGAAGCCGCAGGCTCCCCTGCACTGCCCCGACCACATTCTCGCAGAGGAAGCCAGCGCCGCGCTGGGAGGGGCTGGGTGCGACCCAGCAGCAGCTCGTGGGCAGGTGCCGCCGTGTGATGCACCCACGCCGGGGCCCAGGGTCTGCCCCTTGGAGAGATACGGGCTGCGTTTCAGCAAGAGCCGCGGTTCCTGCTCCAACTTGAAAGCCCAAGTGTGTCACACTAGGTGACATTTCGGGGTCCTTAGGAGGAGCTAAATGACTGCAGAGGGACACCGCACACGTCCACCCACACAGCAAGGCTGGTTTTATAACCAATATGCAATTTCTCCATCAGTGTCACTGTTGTTCCATTCGCATTAGTCACCCTGGGCGGCTGTACGTTTGATGTTGCCACTGCACAGGGTATTTTTGGAACTGTTTTGGAATTTCTTTCAGGGCCAGTTTACCAACTTGACAAGAAAACCATTCATTACTCGGTCCCACTTTTTCAATTCAAACCATCCTTTTCCAGCTTGAACCCCCACGCTGCTCACTAGACAACTTGGAGTGGCTTTTGCCTGTCTGTAACACCACAACCCCCTTCAAACGTTGTTTTCAGGAAGAGCAAGTCAGGAATGATGAGCCTGCTGATAGGAGTAAACAGCAGCGTGGATGAAATGGTCTTCCCCAAAACTGACCTGATCTGATAAGCCTCTAGATGTAACCAATTTACAGGAAAGGAAGGACAGAGGAACCTGCCAAATGATACCATGACAACCAACCAGGTAGTGTGGACTAGGAAATGGTACTTGACAAATATTATTTTTTACCAAATAAATTCCAAAGGGGAAAAGAGTGTAAGCCCTTGCCGGTGTGGCTCAGTGGGTTGAGCGCCAGCCTGTGAACCGAAAGGTTACTGGTTGGATTACCTGTCAGGGCACATGCCTGGGTTGCAGGCCAGGTTGAGGCAACCGATTAAAGTTTCTCACATTGATCTTTCTCTCCCTCGCTTTCTCTCTCCCTTGCCCTCTCTCTAAAATAAATAAATCTTTTAAAACAAGGGAAAAAAGAGGGTAAGGACCAACCAACCTGTCGATTAAAAGACATTAGGAAACTCATTGAGCCATACACTTATGATTGGTATGTTTTTTTCTATATGTGCTATAGTTCAGTTAAAATTTTAAAGAAAAACAGACCTGAGACATCAAGCAATTACAATAAGTGAACTTAATTTCCACCTTGATTTTAAAATAGTAAAAAATATAAAATAGGAACATTTAAATGCTGTTTGTAAATGCTCATGTAATGACATTAAGAATCTATTATTAATTTTTAGGTGGGATAATGGTATTATGACTAATATTTTTTTTTAAAGAAGCCTATCTTTTGGGACAGCTGAAATATTTCCAAGTGAGAAGATGGAGCTCTGGGATTAGCTTCAAAGTAACCAAGATGGAAAAAGGAAGAAAGAAGGGCCTGGATGAAATAAGATTTATCCTAAGTGGACAACTGGACATTACACTACTCTGTTCACTTTTGTATATGTTTGAAATTATCTGTAATAAAACATGTTTCATGAAAAGATGGCTTGTCACCACTGAGGATAGGAAATCAAGATGTAATTACAAAAGAGGTTTTTAAAAATGTCTCAAGTAATAATTCTATCATTAAGATACGTGAACAGAGTCCCAAGGTGAATAATTTGAAGCAAACAACACTTGTTTAGATGTGTAGGTTAGGGTGTGTTTGATTGTTTTTTAAAGTTATCTAGCAGGTGTCCAAAATCAGCAAGAAACTACTGAGCAACAGACCGCATAGTTAAAGGGAAAGATTCAGTCTTCACCCTTTTAACACAGAGCTCTTAGTGTGTGTCAGACACTATGAGGCATGAAGGTGAGTATAATATGGAGAAATGGAATGTGTACTGGACCAGGTTTGACTGCCAGTGACCAAAACCCCAAAGGAAAGGTGTCATGACAAGACAGAAATGTATGTCCCCGCCATGTGGATGAAACTCAGGGCTGGTATGGTGCCTCCATGATCAGGGTCAACTGCCAACTCCCCCAAAGACCACCAGGAAAACCTGCCCATAAACGAAAAAAGCTAAGGTGATGGGACCAGCTGCAGCAGGGGACAGCTCTACTGGCGGACACAAGTTCTGAGTATTTGAGACTTGAGAGTCAGTGCTTGTCGGATAAAGGGGCTGTTCTCCCAAGTGAGCCATCTATCGTCCTAAGAAGAGGTCGTTTGCCGAGATGAGCCAGAAATTTGTTTTCATGATCTCCTGAAGCAGAGTGAAGTTATTTATTGGGTTAGTCTGATCTTCCTGAACAGAATTTCCCAGATAAACAGTAAGTCACGTTAACCCAGGGGGCCTTAGATCTCGGTCCTGCTGGTTAGGCTTTGTGGGTGCAGGTGGTCTCACATCTCATCAGGGACAGAGGCCCCTCCCGTCTTGCTGCTTGGCCATCATCACAACGTCCTCTACCTCTAGCCAACAAGTAGGAGGGAAGTGGGAAGAGGACCAAACGTCCTTCCTCGAATGCCACTTCTTTGGAAGTGTTGCGTGCATGCACGCAGTAGCATATGTGTGACAACCAGAGCAAAGGGCCAGCAGTGCTCTGGCAGAGAGAGGGCTGCTGCCCTTGTCTTTAGTAGCACACCTGCTCGCTCCTTCCAACAGGTTCCCCCTGAAGTCCTGCTGGGAGAGAGCGCCAAAACCCCTGAGTGAGCCCCTGGCTCGGTGGAGGGAAGCCTTGACTATGTAAAAGCCACTTACCAGGCGCCCTTGGGTTGGAGGCCACAGATTCGCAAGTCCTGGTGTCCGCAGCAAGACACGCTGGTTCCCCTTGGCTGCTGGCTGAGGCCCCACTAGGAGTCTACATCTGAAGCTGCCGTCCCATGTGTCCGCCTCTAGCTAATGCCAGGACACAGTATCAACATCCCACTCACATGTGACTGGGAGCTGGCACTGGGGCCTGTCCCATCCTCCCCAACAGGACTGAGCTGGGGACACCATTCCTGGTCCCTCTGGCCACATCTCCTCCATTACTCTTGGTGTCATGGCAAGGAAAGCATGGGAAGTTGGTCAGATGTGGCCGGGATACCAGCTCCCAGGTCTTCAGCAAGGACTTAAAGAGGGAAGTTGTGGAGGAGGCAGAGAATGGAATAGAGACGCCCGCCAATGGCAATGCTAATGAGGGAAACGGGGAGCAGGAGGCTGACAATGAGATGAAGAAGAGGAAGGAGGAGGAGAAGGAGAGGAAGAGGAAGGTGATGGTGAGAAAGAGGACGGAGATGAAGATGAGGAGGCTGAGGCAGCTGCAGATGATAATGTTGACACCAGGAAGCAGAAGGCCAATGAGGATGACTAGACAGCACAAAAGGAAAAGTTAAACTTAAAAAAAAGGCCACCGTGACCTATTCACCTTCCACTTCCCATCTCAGAATCTAAATGTGGTCACCTTGGAGTTGAGTCGTGCCCACCTGCCCACCACGGGCAGGGCCACCGCAGACAAGCACTCTTCACCACCCAACCAAAACCGCACGTGAATTTGCAACAGGAGAGGGAAACCACCAAAATGTCCAAGGCCCTGCTTTTTTTCTTTAAAGTACTTCAAAAAGGAAAATTTGTGTTTTTTAATTTACATTTTATATTTTTGCACGTATTATTAGGGGTCAGCCATTTTTAATGATCCCGGATGACGAACCCAGCCTTTGGAGTGTTCCCTGTCCTACTTCCAAATTTACTTGTGGTGTGACCATGTTCATTATAACCGAAAAGGAGAAAAAAACCTTGTTAAAAAAAAAAAAGCAGCAATAAAAAACAATCTTATTCCGAGCATTCCAGTACCTTTTGTGTATGTACTTAGTTGTACTAGAAATAGTTGATTTGACCCTGGCTGGTAGCACAGTGGTTAAGGTGCCGGCCTGCGAACCCAAAGGTCGCAGTTTCGATTCCCCAGCCAGGGCACATAACCAGGTTGCAAACCAGGTCTCCAGTCAAGTCTGTGGCTGGAGGCAGGTGAAACTCAACCATACATTGATGTCTCTCTCCCTCTCTGCCTCTCCCCCTTCCCCTCTTTCTAAAAAAGTAATGAAATAAAATCTTAAAAAAAAAAAATAGTTGATTTGAACGAGATGGTGAAAAAGGCCAAAGATAGAAGGTTGCTTTGTTTCCTTTTTGTCTATGAAGTTGCTGTTTATTTTTATCATGATTATTATTTTGGCTTGTTTGATGTGTGAAACAATGTTGTCCAACGATAAACTGGAATTTTATTTTGCCAAGTTCTAAATAAAAAAAAAAGAGGACTGTGCTTTAGATTAAGTGGACGGTCATTGCAGGAAGGACATTAGGAGGCAAGTTTGGTCTGCAGAGCCCAACCTCTTCCTCCCAAAGGAAAAAGAAACAGGAGACAGGTCTGAACAACCTCTGTAATGTTACTGAGCCTCAGGGTGAGTCAAATGTCCCGGCCTGTGCCCTGCGGAGAGGCCCAGTGGCACTTACTTCTTACTCCCAGGTGGCCCTAGCCACACTGGCGTTCATGCTGCCGTCTGGCTGGTTAGGGACATGCCTTACTAGACAGGGCAGTGTTTCCTGACATGAGCCACCTGGCCAAGGTTCCAGCTCCAAAAGTAGGAAAATAGAGGTGACCCCTCCGGCACAATGTCCTCACTGGGCCCTTGACGCTGCCGGTGGCCGTGAGCAAGTCCTGTTCGCTCACTCCCAACCTGGGGAAATGTCAGGCCAAGAAGCCAGATCTGCAGAAGTAATCACCCAGGTTTCCATATTACTGGAGAGGCAAAGGTCCCTACGTATGAGATGGGTTCCTGCCTACAAACCTTCCTCTTCCAGGCCCCAACACCCCGACGGCGGGATTCTTTTTCAAAAACCCCAACCGAGACTCACTCCGTTGCCGAAAGCTACGTTGGCAGCAAAACTAAATCTCAGCGTCCAAGCCTGCCTTCCAAGGTCTTGCAACCTTGCTCCCAGCTTTCCTTTCTTTGTCCTGATTTTATTGTCCTTCCCACTTTACCTGTTCGTTTATTCCTTCCTTTGTTAGCTCAGCAAACATTTATCCAGCCCTTTCATTTACCCAGACACCATATTAAGCACAGGAGTGTGGGAAGAAACACGGTATAAAAGCAGGTTTTCCTTCCAGGTGCTCAGCCTCCCGCTCAGGTCGGCAAACAGGGAAACAGCTGTTGCGTTCTGTGCCCCTCCCCCCGCGCCCGGCTTTGCTTCACCTCTTTTTCTGTCTGCCTGGGCCCTGGGTGCTTCCACGGGGGGCATCTTCCTCCAGTGAGATTGTAAAAGGACCAGCTCTGTCTCTCCCACTGAACTGTATGTTGCTTGGGTCCATTCATTGCCTTCTATCACCTGACATTTTCCAGAACCCTCTTAAATGCTGGATGTTAGCGGGGTTGAGGTGATTAGGCCTTTATTCTGAGTGTATTGAACACTTTTCTCCATCCCGTGGACTGAGCTGAAGCACCCTTGGAAGCGGTCCTCTCAGCTCCTCCATTCTGTCCTCTGTGTCCCCAAGCCAGGACTTGGCGCCTCGGGGAGCAGCCAGGATGCACCCTGGGAAGTCCCGCACGCATCCCGGGAGGTCGGGGCGGTCAAGGAGGACCTGCGGTCCCCAGCTTCCGGCTTGGAGAAATGAAAACAGCCAGCCCAATCTCACTTCTTCATGGTGTGCTCGCTTCACAAGACAGGGCACAGCTCCTCCCACGGCGACGCAGGGCGTGGCGCTTTGTAGGACAGAGAGGGACTTAGCAAGTGCGCAGTTTGTCCTCAGGCTGCCTCACTGCCAGTCGCACAGGCTGGCGGTGAGGCTGCCCTGCGGGAGGCAGGGAACATGCCACAGGGCCGTGATAAGGGGGGACTGGGAGAAACAAGCAACAGCGAGCCCTACATCCAATGAGTGAAGCCATTTCCCCCGCAGCAAGGACGGACAAGGTCCTCCTCACCCCCGGTTCTGCGGGCACAGACTGAGTCTCGCTGGAAACTGTCATCAAGAGTCCCCCAGTCTGTCCACTCACTTCACACGTGGCTGAAGAGCCCACCCCTCACCCGTCCTACCCTGGCAGGGCCTGTGTGCCTGACGGCCACCCCAGCAGCCCGCTGCAGCTGCTACGGTTTCCTCTTCTCCAGGGAAAGAAAAAGTTCTGTTTTAAGTTGAATGTTGATATGTTGGTGTCAGAAAACCTATCTCTCAGGGTTAAGCTTGGACGGGAAAATGTTTATAAATGGTCAGGCTCTGTCTCCAGAATGTTCTGCAAGTAAAGATTATCCTGCCCACCCCTCTGGTTGCTTACCAGCATCACCCTCTGTTGTGTAAGTCGGTCCTTCCCCACCTTAAATTCTCCCGAAATGAAAAAATAATGTAAGAAGTGTTGACCCAAAACCCAGCCCATGCTTGAGTGGCCGGACACACAGACCCGCTGGAAAAAATACAGGGGTCTGGGCTGGTAAGGCACCTGCCGTAACTACGGGCCACACAGGCCCCAGGGGGCGAGGAGCGCATGCGGACCGGGCAGCCTGCGGAGCTGGGCACAGTCACCTCTGCCACCCTCGCATTCAGAAAGCTCACTCGACTCTCAAATGCCGAAGCGTGAGAGCACAGTGACCTTCAGAGGGCCCTCCCTGGCTGGTCAGGCGCGTGCTCAGGCTGAGGCGTGACCGGCAGCCACCTCCTGGACACTAGCTGGGTGCCACTGCTCCCAGAAGTGGGCACCCAAAACCCAGCAGCCTGCATCCTCTCCGCGCCCTCACGGATGCGGGGCGCACTTCCGAACTTGCCACGGCAGGGAGAGGGGACTTCTCACCGCACGGACTCAGGAAGCACCCTCGCCCGGGTGCTGATTTCCTGGGGTGACAGTAACAAATTGCCACACACCCGGTGGCTGAGATCAACACAAATACATTTTCTCAGGCCGGAGGCCAGACATTCTGGAGGTGAAATCCAGGTGCGGGCAGGGCTGCGCTCCCTCCTGAGGCTCTAGGGCAGGATCTTTCCTGCCTCTTCCAGTTCCTGGGGCCCCAGGCACCCCAGCATAGGCAGGGTTGTGGTGAAAAGCCCACCCCAGGAAGCACACAGGCATGCGGACCACCCAGGTGACTAAATGCGGTGCCTGTGCTTTCTCTCCGCTGAGCGAGCGAAATCAGAACCTACCTGGCTCTAAAATACTCCGTACGGCCCCTGTGAAAAAGGGTGAATCGGCTTGACTCATAAATTCTTTAAATAGCAAGTGGCAATAACCTGTATGATTTTTTAATGGCCCATTTATTCCTTCGTCCGTTCATGTTTGTCGTTCTGAGGTTTAGAATAATGGAGCTCTCGGCGCTTAGCAAGTGACCTCGTGGGGGCGGGGGGCAGGGGGGACCCTGCAGCTGCGAAAGCGAGGGATCAAGTTCAAGTCTGAGAACACTGCATTAAAGACACCCTCAACGCGGTGGAAAAATAACCAAGTGGGGTGGTTTTTTCCTTCAAATTCACTCCTGGTTATGCCGCAGCAGCAAAGGCTGCAGGGTCAATTTGGGCCTAAACACAGAGTGAAGCTTATTCTCTGATGGAAAATGGAACCCATTGTTTTCACTGCTGTCCCTCGCTCTTGTTACGCCACTGCCCGCCAGCTGAAAGGAGCTTCCAGTGACTTCCCTGCAGCTGGTTCAAACCTGCTGGAAGGACAGTGAGACAATCTGTGAACTCAGGAAAACCTGATTAGCAACACAGGTGTGGGTGCCCGTGTGGGGACGAGGGTCCCCTGGCGGGCTGTGTGTGGGCCGAGAGGAAAGGTGGGAAAAGGAACTGGAAAGGTGGGAAAAGGAACGGGTCTTTGGTGACACTCTGTCCCCAACATACCTCGGGCCTCCTCTAGTCATGAGAGTCACCCTTGTCCTTATTGCGTAACCCAGTTTGAGGAAGGACTTTGTGTTCCTTGCAGCTAAAAGCAACCCTGAGCACAGCTCATCTTAGAAACTTTTAAATGCAGAAACGGGCAAAGAGGAAGAAAGTCCCCACAATCACATCACCCAGTAACAACCACTATTTGTTCTGCTGCTGTTCCATCCTTTCCAAACCACGGACTTGGTGGTGCCAAGTGGGATGGATAATCGCACAGGTAACGTGCTGTAAAAAATCCAGACGCGACAGTTGTTGAATGCAGAAAGGAAACGGCCTCGGTGATCCATCCCATCAGTAGTGGCCTCTGTGTGTTTGGTCACCAAGTCTGGAAATTTCCTGATTTTACCAGCGTTCTCTATCATCAGTTAGAAAATGAATGGGCCGATCCTGGCTGAGGACAAATGGCCACACAGCCTTCTAAGCCCACCAACAGGTAAACTGGTGTGACTCCGTCCAGCTAGGTATCCGGGGCCGGAGGACCAGCAGCCAGGAGGGAGGGGAAAGCCCCCACCCCCACTCAGGCAGCGCTGGCCTGGCCAGAGTGACAACCGGCAGAGATGCCCGGCTTGGAGCACACGGCATTGGGCTGATTCACCCATGAGGGCTGCATGGCTGGGGCTGGGGGGAGGGGGTGGGGGCAGGTCCCCTAGCCATTCTGAGCCTCTCTCCTCCGCGGTGAGATGGGAGTAGTGGATTACAGAGTTGCCCTAAGGGTTTTAAATAATGCACGTGGCACAGCCTCCGTAGGTGGCACCCATTATTCAGAGCGTTTGCCAACTTCCCATCTCTCTTCCAGCCCTTCCACGGCCTCCTGAGTGCCCCCCGCCCCAGCGTTGCTCCCTCTGTATCAGCCGGGGTAGGTCCCCTGGAGCCAGTCACGCACAGGCAGGTTAGGAAGGGGCACAGACGCAGGCCCAGAGTCAGGACACGGCAGCCTTGGCTCCTGCCTCTAGAACCAAGCTGCCTCCCGCACCGTCCACACCGACAGAGCGATGCCTTGGCCCCTGCCTCTGCCTCTGCCTCTGCCTCTGCCTTGAAGAAGCCAGATCCAACTCAAGGCCTCCCGCAGGCGCATGAGGTTAGTTGAAACGAAATCACACATCTGACCCCAGCAGGTCTCCGATTTCTACGCTGGAAAGGGGATCCCCACAATCTGGAAATCTGATTACAATCAGAAAGTGGAGACAAGGCTTGAAATCTCTGGGGCAGCCTCGGAAGTCATGTCTGTCCTTGTCCATCACACAGAGATGGACCGTGATGGGCTCCCTTGAGGGTTTTGTGACCTGTTTCAGGATGATGCTCTAACCCACTGAGCTACCCAGTCAGGGTCCTAAACAGCTTAGAAGTGTGAAGGACACGCGACACATGTGCCCGTATCATCCTGACACACTAAAGTTCAGGGTTCGATCCCCCGTCAGGGCACAGACAAGACTCAACCAGTGAATGCATCCATAGCGGAACAACTCGTTGATGTTTTTCTCTCTAGAATCGTTTTTTTTTAATTTAGTAAAAAACAAAAAACAAAAAAAATTGGGGACGAAGTTCACCTGGGCGTATTGAGTATTTTAAACTGAAGGAGTGTGACAAATGGCTGAAGCAGGAAGGTCACTGTGACCTTTCCCCCTCCCCTGAAACAGGTCACAAAACGCTCAAGGGAGAGGTGCCCCACGCCCCAGGACAGAGCACCCTTCCCTCCAAAGACAAGGGGACCCAAACAGACCTTGCTCAGGCTCCCACCCACTGCACGTAGCTGCCCCAACCCCTCCGGTCCCCACTGCCCGAGCGCTTCAGGAAACCCCCCAGTAAAGTCATCAATGCCCCGAACTCGGGGGGAACTGCTTCTTCGGGTCTCCACTACCTTCGAAGGCTCCCGTGCCCCATAAAACTTGTACTAAACAAACTCAGGTGTTTTTCTCTGGGTAACCCGTCCTTGTCCGTTTCATTTTCAGGCCCAGCCAGGACCCCTGCGATGGCTGGGGGAAACCTTTCCCTCCTGTCCGCTTGTCCACTCTAGTCTCCAAGGGACGGAAACCTCAGGCAGTCTCACCAACGAGCCGCTGCCGCTGCAGTAAAGGCAGATGTAAGGCTGCGGGCAGCCGGCGGGTCAGCACAGCCCGGGGAGGCCCTGTGGTCGGAACCCTGAGGTCGTCCCCGCTTCTCAAAGCTGCCGCCTTTCCTCCAGCATGGGATCTGAACAGACCTGTCTAGTTTTCCTCATCCCCCCTGCCTTTGCCACGAGGTGAGGGGCCAGCAGGTGCGAGCACAGACCGGTGTGCGGCATCTGGGGACCACGCACACAGCTGACGCCTGCCGAGCGTGCAAGGCCCTGCGCCCAGCCCCTCAGCCCTCTTCTACGGATGAGACTGCAGGTGCTGGCCGTGTTCTCAGCAGCCACTCGGCCTCGTGATTTCGTGGGGTACTTATAAAATTCGTATAGGAACACAGATAAAAGAAATGCTGCTTCCTGCCCTGCCAGAGACCTGGTGTCCTTACCAACATCCCAGCTACTTTCACAGGGGCACCTGGGAGCTCTACCTCCAGGTACTGCTGTGACCTGACACTCAGTCCTCACCTCCCGGACAAGGCGGCCGTGACAGGAACCTGGGGTTCACTCAGCGCCCCGAAGGAACAGTGGGCTGTGCGCTTCCGCCCTGGTGGCTGTGGACAGAGGTTCGTCTTCCTGGATGTGAAGCCACCTCTGGGGACCGACTGAGGAAGACGGCAGAGCCAGGGCTGCCCCTGACAGCCTGCTGGGGGTGGGTGGGACAGTTACTGGAAGGTACTCGTTAGTCCTTTCCCGTTCTCAGTCCCCTGGGATGCCTGCTAATGAGACAGGAACGCCGTGCAGAGGTGACGTGACGGCAGCTAAGTATAGACGGCAGCTCCCGGTGCTCCACCCGCATGCATGCCTGCACACACATGAGGACAATTACAGGAAGGAGGCGTAATTACCACCTTAACCCCGCCGGCTGGGGCCTGGGCTCTTCCTGGGTGAGATGACATTCCTGGACCAGCTGCCGGAAATGCTCGGCCCCTTTGTTCCTTTGGATTTGGTGGTGCCTAGACTGCCTTACATAACAGAGGTGTCCACTGTGACTCGGGACACATGGGGCTCAAAGGACAGTCCTGCACGGGTGACGGGGGATAGGCCTCCTTAATGAGTCACGGTCCCCTCCCCCGTCATCCCTTGTAATTAGGGTGATGGACACGCCAGTTGGCCCAGGACAGTTTCTGTTTTTGCCTCTTGAGTCTAGGTAATTATTAACAACACCCACTTTCACTCTCCGAAGTAACCTGGTTGGGTGATCAATTTTTTTTAATCCTCACCTGAGGATATGCTGACTGATTTTAAAGAGAGATGGAGGGAGGGAGGGACAGAGGAGGAGGAGGTGGGGAAGAGAAAAAGAAACATTGATCTTGGAAACATCCATCAGTTGCCTCCCACATGCACCCCGCCCAGGGAGTGAACCCACAACCTACGTCTGTGCCCTGACTGGGGATCGAACCCACAATCTGTTGGTGCATTGGGCAATACCCAACCAACTGAGCCACCTGGTCAGGGTGGCTGGGTAATCAATTTTAAGATCCCTAGTTGGCAACCCCGGAGGATAGAGGAGGGGACAAGGCCTCTTCGCAGGGCAGAGCCCCCGGAGAGCACGCATGCCTACAGAGAAGGCTTTGGGTGGGACAAGGAGTCCTTTCTAAAGAGCTGTATGCGGCCCACCCTTAAGGGCTCTGTGCTGTCATGTACCCCCAGCTGCCAGGGTGCTGGGTTGACCAACCTACACCAGGTAGACCTGTTGGCCTGCTCAGGGTGCCCAGATTGATAAAATCAAATTATCTGCAACCGGCTGACCCTGAGGCCGACCAAGAGGAAACGCCTACCTTGCTGCTCGCTTCCACGCCTCGGCCTTCGTATGGCAGGTCCGAGGATGCCAGCACCAGGGGTCCAGTCATCTGTCATACAGGCCTCATTTTTCGGGTCTTCTCACCAAGCGGGGTCCTTTCCAGGCCCGTTGTGGGAGGCCTGTTTGTTCTGCCCCCCTACACGGGTTCTCACCTGGGGTGAGCAGAATGGAGAGGACTGGGCCATCGTCTTCAGGGGGTCTCAGACCCCATGATGCCCCAAACTCAACCCTTTCCCCCTAGTCTGCTGTAACGAAGGGTTTTCTAAACCCCTCAGCCCTACCAAACGTTTCTTTCTGCAGGACGAAGCCAGGGCCAATGCGGGGCTGGGTTTCCTCGAGCCATCGGTTGGTGACAGGCCAGCTCCACAGGGAAAGTTCTCATCTTGATCTGCGAAGCTGCTCCGTAATTCATCAGCTCTGCCCCAAAGCTACAGAGCTCATTGATCACCATCAGGCTGCTACACCATTCATTCAGCGGCGGAACCGATTAGGGCTCTCACAGCGCCAAAGAGATGCTGGCTGGGTTTCCGCACCTCCCCTTCCAGCGCCTCTGCATGCGGATTCCTTCTGCAGCACTGACCGCAGGGAGCAAAGCCTGGACGCAGGCGGGTGGCTGGCACTCAACAACCCACGGAGAACCAATCACAGCAAACGAAAGGGACAATGCAGATTTAATTTTGTAAAGATGGGGTGCTGGCCTGGGATCACTGTCCAAAAACTCCCCCAATGCGCAGCCCAGCCCCCAACACGCGTACACAGCAGGGGGAAGGATTTTATAGTCGGCTACTGAGTATCCTGCTAGGCAGACCCTCGAGGGAGCCGCGGGAAAGTTTGAAATTCCAACATTATTTGGACATGCTGTTAGTGACAACAATGTGCCTTCAAATTCTAAATGGAAACCCCTGACACTTTAGCAAATGCATGGCTGTGCTAGTTCTCGGAGTTGTAAACGTGATGTGGAAATAGAAAAATGCAAGATTTTAGCTTTGCTGGGGCTCAGGAGCCAAGGGCTGGAAACCAGGTCCACCATGACCAGGCCTGGGGACTCGCTGTCCCAAATCCATCTCCCTGTGGCCTCTTCCCCCTGGAAGGTCTCTGTCCTCTGAAATGCTGCCCCACCCCCGCTGGTTAAGTCATCCCAGATGCAACTGTCAGGATGCGTTCCCTCCTCTGGTCCTGGGGCCAGGAGGGGCTCATGCTGTGATGACAGCTCCTGGAAGATTGTGCCTGGTGCAGGGGCCCTTGGGCAGATCATTTCCTTCAGGAGACCCCTCCAAATGCATCTCACATCCTTGCAAACTGTTGGGTTTAAAACATGCCAGAGCCCAACTCTTTTCATTTCTTTTTCTTTAGCACTCAATGAGCTGACTTCCAAGCAGGCCTTGATAAAAGAGGGTTCTGATCAAAGTGTTCTGCTCTGTTCCGCTCTGCCAAGGACGCACAGATACTTGGAAGCATCTCCCTTGCCCCCTCCCCCCGCAGTGGGGTACTGCTCCTTTTGGCTTAGGAAACAAGTCTGGTTTGCTGAGTTTTGAGATGAGAACATGCTGTTTCGGTTGGAACAACAGGCATGGCCGTCAGAGCGGGCGCTGTGCTTTTCTGGAGGGGCAGCATCAATGAAGGGCTGTAGCCCCTGAGTGAAGGCTGAGACCCCTCCACACACACACAGCCAAGGGTAAGGGTCTGACTCCCAAAAAGGCCTGAAGCAAGTGGGGTCATCCATGAACGTACCCTGGCCCACTCAGCTGCCCAAAGCCAACTCAAGGGACCGGAGGTTTAAGGCAGCAGCAGGGGTGGGCGGGCAGAGAACACCCAGGCCTGTTTCCTTCTAACTCTTTCTGCAGCCTGTGACCCAGATGGCACCTGGCAGAGGCGGGCAGGAAAGGCCGAACGGCGGACCTGAGGCTGGTGCCACTGCACCTCGGCCGTGAGCAGTGGCAGCGCTGCTGTCAGGGACACCAGCCAGGCCACCGGGACACCTTGCTGCACAATGGACCCTAAGGGAATCACTGGCAAGTTGTCCGTATTCCATTCCCAAAACCTCATTCATTCATTTCACCTGTTTTTAAAACTCTGAAGCAAGGCTTCTTCCACATCAAAGTTTAAAGTATAATCAAAAGTTTAAGCAGAAAAGCTGTTTCTTGATAAGCAGGTTATGCTGCCGTGTCTGGAGGGAGTTTCCAAGGGCAGCGCAACAGGTGATCTGTGAGCTTTAATTCATCCTTTCGGACCTCAAAGCTCAGGGCTGCCCCAGCCGGCAGACTGACCACTGTCCGTGTGAAAGGCACCAGCCACATGGACAGCTGAGACTGAATTTTCTCATCTCAAAAGCAGTACCTGAATTCCCAAGAAAACTTCTGAAAATACAGGTAAGAGGGGCAGGCGGATGACCCGTACACTTAGAAATTCAACTTCTTTACCTTTTATTGTATGCCTGACATTGGCAGGACAGCCCCAGACCTGTCCACCTCTGAAACTGGGACCTACGAACGTTAGGTCACAAGACAAAGGGAAATTAAAGTTAGAGACAGAATGCAGGGTGCCCATCAGATGACCTTAAAATAGGGAGATTAGCCCTGGCTGGTGGCACAGTGGATAAGGCACCAGCCTGCGAACCCAAAGGTCGCTGGTTTGATTCCCAGCCAGGGCACATAACCAGGCTGCAAGCCAGGTGTCCAGCTAGGTCTGTAGCTGGAGGCAAGTGAAAAGCAACCATACATTGATGCCTCTCTCCCTCTCCCTTCCCCTCTCTCTAAAAATAATAAATAAAATCTTAAAAAAAAAAAAAAAAATAGGGAGATTAGCCTGGTTACCCAGGTGGCCCATGGAACAAGGTTCCTACCCATACCTTCACTTCAGCTCAGAGAGACAGCAACCACACTTCTGACCTCCAGATCTATAGAGTAACATCTGTGTCCTTTTAGGCCAGTGTTGGTGGCATTTTTGTTACAGTAGCCACAGGCAACTAATACAATTCTCTTCTAGTTATTTTCCTTTGCATATATATTTTCACCCAAAACGCCAGGACCATGCCAAATGTAATATTCTGAATAATGTTACTAAAACACAGCACCCAAACAAGCAATCACTACCCCCTCAGCACAGGGCTGGACTCTCTCAGAAGACACCTCCCTATGCGACCATGGCTCCAACCAAGAACTCTCACACAGCGGTCCCCAGAGTGCCCTGTCCTCCTCCCCTGGACATCTATGTCATAGCCTAGCTCTCCTTTTCCTGAACTCTGACAATCCACGACACAGTATGTAGTGTTCTCTTTTATTGAGCTGTCATTTACAGATAGTGAAAGGCACACATTTTAGGTCTGGTTTTACACACGCAGATGCCCATAATCACCCTACAGATTAAGGTAAGGGCCTGTACCGAAAGCTCCCTTACCTGCCCCGCCCACATCCAACCCCCGCCCCCAAGTAGCCAGTTTTCTGGCCTCTGTCACCACAGACTCATTTTAGCCTGACGTTAGACTGTGTACAAAGGAAATCATACAGTATGCTGAAACCCGTTGGTTTTCCTCATTATCAAAATACCATAAGCTCCTTTCAACGGTACCATGAATTATTTAATTCCCGTCTCTGGCAGCTTCTAGTTTCAGACTGATTTTGAGAACCAGACACCAAAGCCACACAGGCTTCTTTCAGTCTGAGGGCCAGGCTGCTGGCTGGCTCCGCACACACTGTCCTCACACCAGCAGCCACTTCCGGCGCTGACCGCTGTAGGCCAAGGCGCTCTGCTCAGAGGCTGAGGACCCCCCTCCCCGAGACAACCATTTTCTCCCAGTCCCACGACACAGGCCACTTCCTCTCCCTACAATCTGGCAGCCACAGGGTATTTCCTCTTGGAGCGTGGTCAACGGGTCTCACTAGTCCAGCGGACCGGCTGCTATTCAGAGCTTCATGTTCTCGTTCGGGAAGTCTTCTCGTGTATTCCTTGGAAGACAAAGAACGTTCCTCAATGAAAACTGAGTCAACAGGTCCACTTCTCTATTCTGAGTAACAGACAAAAGTTAAAAAGGCGAAGCAGTCCGCCTGCAGTCGGTTCCGACTATTGTGTGCTTTGCACAGGAAGTTCAGAACTGAGAAGCACAGAGCATTCCAAGGAAAATGTTTGCAGGCCAACAAATGATGAATTATGATACCGCCTTCCAAAAATGTGCTACTAGGATATTGGCATTTTCTGCTTTTAGCTCATTGTTACCAGCAATTTTACACCAAAGCGACCCCAGGTCACCAGCTATTTTTTGTAATTGAACATGAAAATGAAACAATCTAAATAAACTTCAATGCACTTTATTTATCCATAATTACTGAAACTCTGATCTTCTACATAACTTTTAGTAAGTTTTTTTAGTATGGTAAACGGTGTAGCATTCACCCACGTGCAACGGCACACAGCAGGTTTTGCAAATGTACCTACTTTCACTGCGCTTTCCTTTTGAAGAGCACACTCTACATGTTCTAGTGGGATTCTTCTTTATGCCAGTGACTATTTTTTCTAAAACATGGTCTTTTAGCTTTCCTGAAAGCCTGAAAGGGGAATCTCTGTAAGGAGCTCTTTTGGAGGTCCCGGGAGAAGTGCCAGGTTCTGGGCCACATTCATTTGACTCGTCGGTTATCCATTCCCTAGCAACTTCGAGTAGAAATTGTTTGTACCTCATTTTATTTTGTAAGTTGTAGTTAGAGTAAATTTTGAACGCATTAAATAAAGCACAACTGATCAAAAAGAATGCTACTTTTTTATACCATTTTAAACTTTTCCCAAAGATACTGCTATTTGCCAAATACTGGTCTACTCGGTCAGCCCCTTTCATGAATTTGTTGTAATCGAGTATGCACGTGGGTTTAACTATGTCAGCCACAGAATTCCTCTTTCGTTTTCCAGTGGATTTCATAGAAGTATCATGAATAGTTGAAATCATACGCACTAGCCTTTTGTCTTTCCACGTAATGAGAAGAATGTGTCCTTTCCGTAAAAACATCATTTCCCCTCTCCGAAGGTTCTTTGATTTTTCTTTTAGTTCTTTTGGCAAGCCACAGTTCTTTCTTATAGTACCACAGACCAGTGTTTTCTTTTTCAATAATATTTCAGCAGTAGACACACTATTATAGTAATTATCCTGGTAAACATGATGCCAAGAATAAAGATACGGCTCTAAGATGGGGAATATTGTTTCTTGTAGCTTTTTGCCTTCACCTGAATAGATTTCAAAATTGCAAATGTAGCCAGTCTCACTTTCACAAAGCATTCTCACTAAAATTCCATACTTTATTATCTTTGTGGGATTATATGTTCTGAAGCTGATACGCCCTCTGTATGGTATCATTGCTTCATCTAGGAATAACTCCTGTTTAGGTCTATACAAAGACTGAAACTTTGGAATAAAATAATCCAAAAGAGGCCTTATTTTACAAAGTCTATCTTCATTAGATGCAGCTTGTGAATTATCACTAAAATGAAAAAAAGTAAGGATTTGCTCGAACCTCGTTCTGGTCATAGTTTTAGGAAATATGGGCACTTCAAGCAAAAGGTCTGTTGACCAGTAATCTCTCCAATGTGATGTTTTTGTTTGTCCCATCAATATCAATAAACCAAAAAACTTCTTCATATTACTAGCAGTAACTTCCATCCACGGTAAAGTTTTAGCAGATGTTTTATCAAGTTTTTCCATTTGGCAGTGGTATAAATTGGTTTGAGAAGCAATTAAGTTAAAAAAATAATCATCAAATAGTAAATCTGTCACTTCACTGATACTCCGTGGATCGCTAACTTCAATAGTTGCACCGGAAATGTTTGTATAATCCTCCAAGGTTGGTGTAATGTCATTTTCTGTCCATTCTTCTTCAAAATCACTTCCACTATTTCTTTTTTGCCATTTTGGTGGTGTAGTATCAGATTCATAACTCTCTTCCGACAGGCTATCATCTTCCACATCACTGTTATATGCCTCAAAGTCACTTGGACAATCAGAAAAAGCATCTGCGTGTAATTCATTGAAAAATTCTTCACTGTTGCGATGCGCCATATTTGAAATTTCTAAAGTAAAGTTGTGATAAAACTGGGAATATCTAGAAAAATAATTTTTTATAATAAAGTAAACATGATCAAACATGATTAAGGAAAATTTTACAAAATCCTACATTACCCTCCAATTTTAAAAATTGCGTAAGCTCATGTAAGTGCAAACATGAGTTGAACTGTTATCGGTCAACAGCACTGGGGCTTGAAAACACATTTTTTCATGACCGGTCAACAGTGTGCTAATTGCAACGGATGAAAATCTGCTGACCTGCAGTGTAACTGGGACTCTGATGGCTGGGAATGAGCAGTGTGAGGAAAAGAAACAGGTGAAAATGGAGTCCCTTTTGCTTAGCCAAGTCAGCAAAGCAAAACTTCAGAGCCAACCCAACTGCAGTTGCAGCCTCTCCTAGGAGTAGAATTTCAAACCAATCAGTCTGGAGTTTCCTGATCAATACTGGTGATGTGATCTGCTGGATAAGGCCCCTGCCAGAATCCTTTCTTTCCTTTTGCTAGTGCCCCCCTGCCCCACCCTTCTGGTTTAAGCCACCAGGAGTCCCCCAGGACCCCCGGAACGCGAGGTGGGGATTGACACTCACGTCCGCCGTGGGCGCGGCGCGGCCTCTGGCTGGTTTGCAGCGTGTCTCTCTGCTCCCTTGGACTACGTTGGCCTCCCTCTTCCTCTCTCCTATGTCTTCATTAACTGGGCATAACAGAGAATGGAAATATGTACTTTGCATTTAAATACTTGAATATTTTTCTATTCTGTTAACACCAGCAGAACGAGACTCTTCATCTGGTGTGGCTGAAAGAGCCACGCAAGGCCCACGTACAGACCGCAGCACTCACCGGCTAGGGACTCCGGTGGTGACTGTCCTGGTGCCTGCCCTCCACCGGAGGGGGATGAGAAAGTAACAACTGCAGCCCGAGAAACCTGCTCGGAGTAAATGAGATGAACGTGACACACCGCGCTGCACCCGGTGTGGGTTAAGGGGCCCCTAGTGGAAGCTGATTCTTTTGGTAACTCTTTGTCCACCCCATCCACTGAGGGCCTCCAGGGTGGGTGGCTGAATAGGTCAAGCCTCTTCATCCTACCCCGGAACCTTACGTCATTAAAGCTCTACACAGAGCAGCAGTTTTTCTCCACCACCTGAGTTCCACGCCTGGGGGACGATGAGCTTGCGGATGAGGCACCAACCGCTCACTGCCCTGGAGCCTGGGGAGACGGACTCCTGCCAAGAAACAAAGCTACACCAACGTCCACCAACCGTGAGAAATGCACAAAGCAAGTGACGGTTCTCTCCCTCCCTTCTCAGTGGGGTTCCCAGGCCAGTAGCAGCAGGAGCTGGTGGGAATGCAGATTCCCCGGCCCGGGCCCAGACCTGCGCTCAGCACACCCCGGGAACCTGTGTGCAGCTGCCTGGGAAACCCTGAACTAGGCACCACTTTTCATTCATGCTCTGGAACCCAAGTGCAACAGGATGGGCCTCCTGACCAAGTCAGATATTTAACAAGACAGGTATGACAACTAGATCAAAAAGAGGGACCGTAAAATAAAAATTTGGTCTAAGCCAGGTTTGACTGGGACTGAGCTATGTTTGCCTGATATAATGCATAACCACCTTCTGGGATGAGACTGGCATTGCTGATATAATTTGTAAGTTTCCTAGGAAACCAGTTACCCACCCACCCAGCTGACTGTAGGGACCTGTAGCCAGCGGTTTTCTGTATTCAGCCTAACAACAATCCAGCCTTTGTATTTTCCTATAAAGTACCCCAATCGGAAAACGAACTTCTGAATTGGCCTACTGGGGCCTCTCCCCAGCATGCAGGATCAGAATAAAACACATACTCGTAACTAAATTGTCTGGAGTCTTCCTTCCCTCATCTAAGGAAAAATTGGAATGGACGGATTACTCACTGTGGCTGACCTTGCGTAAAGTTATACCAAGGCTACCAGGACATGTGGGAAGAATTAGTGAGAGGTTCAGAGAAAGCACAGCCAAGAAACAGCAAGAGAAGGGAGAAGAAGAAAATGCACAGAGCAGCTCGATGCGCACAGCGTGCGAGGTTCTGGGGAACTCGGGTGGGTGGGTCACGCAAACGCTGAGTGCGCGGGGAACAGAAACCAGCCTGCAGGACTGCGCGGGTGGGGAAGGGGAAGCCAAAGGGAGGTCAGCAGGACCTCAGCCTGAAGCCACTAGGAGGGACGTCCACAGGCAAAGGGGAAAGCGAGTCGTAAGCAGCAGCCCAGGGGCCTGTGCTCAGAAACACGGAGAAACGTGAGCTTGGGAGACCGAGCTAAGCCAGCTGAAAACGACTCCCCGTGGGGAGACGTACGAGAAGCGGGGTGGGTGGAGCAGGGGACTGTCCGCTGTCAGCCTCTTCAGCCCATGAACTTTTACAACTAGTGCATTGCAACTTTAGGAAAAAAAGTATAAACAAATACCAAGCAGTGCTTACACAGCTGAAGTGACAGAGGACGTGAAGCTTTTACTTCATTTTTTATATCTTCTTCCATCTCCCCATAACTTTCAAAGGGCCAAAGTGACCTGGGACAGAGACGCACACTAGCTACCGGCAGGTACAGGAGCTGGTCGCGGTCACGCGTGTGATGCCAGGTCGGCAGCCTGCCTTGTACTAGCTGCAGACAGCGGCCTCTAGTGGTGGGTCAGCATTAAAGACCCGAGCCTTGGTTCTGCTACCAAGGAATCTGCTCTTCTGAGAGCAGGAGCCTCCTTCACTTAACTCCACGTTAGGCTAAATGTTCTGCTGAGCGGCTGCAGTTCTCCCACAGGGTTTCGTACCCACCACCCCGCGCCTGACAGGCTGACAGGCCCAGGAGACACACGAGACCTTCACTCACGTGGCTCCACTTTCATTCAATTTGCATAAAAAGAACTAGTTTCCTGCAGCAGTTGCATTATTCATCTGCAAAAATATTAGAATTGTTTTAAGTGCACTCGTTATGTGCGACCATGTAAAACCAAAACAGGCTTCCACCTTGAAAAGATGAGGAGAACGCACGTTTTGTTATCCTCTTGATGGCAGTTCCAGTAACGACTTGAACAAACAAACCTGCTCTCGGTTGCAATACCCAGGGAGCCTCCAGTTCCTCCCAGGGGAGGCAAACAGGGTGACTGCGACAGAGCCATGCCCCGGAGGCGGCAGACAATTGGGGTTTCACCGACAAGGCGAGGGCCCCGGTCGGCTGCAGGAACTCAACCTGGTACAGCCACATGTTGTCCCGTGTCACCCGCTGCAGTCGGGGGTCACAAGAGCCAAGGGTAAGGCTGCCACAGCCACTGAGGGGCAGAACACACCTCCTGTGCAGACCTGGGGTCAGCTCAATGCGCAGACCTGTCAGCACAGACAGGAAACACTTCCAATGTAACCTGCGCTGTTTGGGGCAAAAAAATGGTTCCTAACAGAGAAGAAAATGACCTAATAACACTACTCATTGTAAAAGTCAAACTCCCCTACAAGGCCCTGCAAGACCTGGTCCCTGTCCCCTCCAACCCCCCTTTTCATGCTCCTTTGTACCAGGCCTAGACTGGCTGCCTTTGCACCGGCTGTTCCCTGTCCTCCAACCTTCCAGGCTGTCACATGGTTTACTGACTCCCCTCCAGCCTTTCTGGACATCCTGCCTTAAACTACAAACTCCATGGTGCCCCCAGGCCCTGCGGTCTCCTTTTCCCAGAGCCCCTCACCATGCTACCTCCCGCACGAGAGGGGATGCCCTGTGTGGCCTGCAGCAAGTACCCAATCTGACAGCTGCTGAACCCGTCAGAAAGCTGACAGCCAGGAACAGAGGACAGTTAGCGCTCCACTAAAATGCCCCTTCCAGAGACGTGACCCTCTTTTTCCAGTTCAACAGCACTTTTCTAATGGATGACAACCAGCAGTCTAACCACACTGGCTTGAACAAACGCTGTCCAGTCCCGATAGGTTCCTTCCATTTTCAGCAGGAGCAACGTTCTGTCCACCTGTAAACCCTTTTAACCTTGACCACGCCACCCGGGACACCACGTGCTGGTACGTGACGCACTGGGCTCTCACTGAAGAAAATCTTTCACACTTAGTAACACCAGCTATTGTCAACAGCAGCAAACTTCAATGAAAGCTGCATGAGAACTCTTATCCCCAAATGCCATGTGCCTGGCCATGTCCTGTGACCACACTTGGTTCAGTGGGTGCATATGACACAGTAGACACTTCCCAGGAGCACAGGCACAGCCTGGCAGATTCCTAAGAGCCCAACTCTGCAGGTTAACTTCCTGCATAGCCTTCTAGTAAAGTAGGGTCTCGGCTAAAAACAAAAGCCCACAATTTTGTACCAAGTGACAAAGAGATTCCAGTCTGGTGTGAGACTGCATCCTCTCGCAAAGAAAGAAGTTCAAGACCTTGACATCATACTTGTTCTGTAGTTCAGTTTTGTTTTGTTTTTTAATATGGAACGCTTCACAAATTTGCATGTCATCCTTGTGCAGGGGCCATGTTAACCTTCTCTGTATCGTTCCAATTTTAGTATGTGCTGCCGAAGCGAGCACTGTAGTTCAATTTTCAAGTGTTTACTCCAGGCCTTTTGTGTTCCGTAGCAATTTTTAACTTTAAAAATACAACACTAAGGGGGAGGGAGAGGTAGAGGCAAAGATGGGGAGCAGCTTAGACAAGAACCTAGTATAAAGGAACCATGGACATGGACAACAGGTGGGATTGACTTTGGGGGGAATGGGTGGGTGGGTGGGGGGACAGAGGGGAGCAAAAAGGGGATGGATGTAATACAACAACAATAAAATTTAAAAAAAAAAAAAAAAAAAAAAAAAC
>PVIW01005425.1:0-67405 GCA_004026585.1 Noctilio leporinus
CAGGACTTTACAGTCTATAGTCTATATTCTAGCCGGTCTTGGCGCGTGGCAGGGCCTCTGATTGTCACAGTAGGGTTGATTCTGAGTGTCCGCCCCCAGGTAGGCTGGGCCTTCCGCAGCCTGGCTGGGTTTTAGGGCTGCCGATGTTCTGGAGCCTGGCGGAGTTTCCTGCTCAGGACGCGCCCCCAGCACTTCTGCAAGGCAGCCCGCAACTTTGCCGGTCCCTGTGACGACTGGCCCCACCCCTACTGTCCTGCTGGCCTCCTCTGCCTCTGGGCTCTGCTCCCCTGTGTCCAGATGCTGTCCGTTCCAATCCCTAGGGTCCTGAAGACGTCTCACGCTCCTTATCCTGTCCTCTAGCTGCTTTGGTACTTGAGAACACCATCAGCACTGCTCTCTACTCTGTCGCCATCTTCCCTCTCTCCTATTTTGTTACTTTTTAAGCTTGATTTTGATGCATATAGGATCCCATCAATTACCTGTTTGTTAATTGAAATTTTATATTTTAAAAAACAAATAAATCTTGAGCACCAGGGCATATATCTACGTTGCAAGCCAGGTCTCCAGCCAGGACCCCAGCTGGAGGCAGGTGAAAGGCAACCGTTCATTCATGTTTCTCTCCATTTCTTTCTCCCTTCCTTCCCCTTCTCTAAAAATAATGAATAAAATCTTTAAAAATAAATAAGTAAATCAATAATCTGCAATCTAGGCACAAGAATTGAATTTTAGTTGCATCTTTGCTCCCAAATTGCAAACAAGTCATATGTAGTTGTCCTCAACTATACAATTAATCAAACTTGAAATCTTGCCTAGATCTCTATGATTTTGCATCTACAAATCTGTTAAGTTTATATAAAGCTGGGAATGTGCATAAAAGCTGCATTCTGAAGTATGGAAAAATAGAAAATACTTCATATTCTAAAAGGAGGACTGTATAGGTTCACATCATTCCAGGTCGTCATCCAAGTTGCCTTATTCACTCTGGACATGGCAGAAGCAGATTGAGAACTCAGTTTAACAGTAAAAAATATGTAGATTCAACAGTCCCGTTAACTACTCATTCACCAGGCAGGCCCAAACCTGTCTGATGGTGGAACATGGCATTACCCAAGTGTGCTATTTGGCAATGTATTATAACTGAATTGTATTGTAGGATTCAAACTTTAAGATGAAGGAGGCATTTGTTGGTTAATTTTAAGATAATTAGTTTTACTGTGAAACAAAGGAGTCAAGCTAAAGATTGATGTTAGAAAATAGTTTAATTTGTCAGTTTCATATTTTGATATCACTGTATCTGCAACGTGGATCTACACTAAACCACTCTGAGAAAGATTCTTTGTAAATACAACTGGAGAACAGATCTCTTGACCAGCAATGGGGCTAAATGCACATACTTATCTTGTGTTATTTTAAGTAATGTGCTTTACTGAGGAGTGTACGCACAGCTATTGACATTCCCAGTGCTAATAAATAGTAACATAGCCATGTGCTGCTTTTAGAAATCCCCACCACCTCTTCCTGTGCAGATGAAGTGCTTTGTGATTATCAGAGGCATGACTCGTGTAACAAAACCATACTGCCTAACTGCTATGTGACCCACCTGGGTGACTCAAGCCCCCAGACCAAGTCACAGTTGGGGAGGACAACTCCAAGCAGTGGCTGCTGTTGGAATCCCCAACCAAGGAGATGACCACTGAGCAGGCCTACGTGAGCAACCCCGGGAAGCTCACCCCTGCCACCCCCCAGCCCCCAGCCCACGGGGTCTGCATCCAACCTGGCACCTTGGAAACGCGCTCCCTAATTGGGAAGGCTTCCTCTGCATGCTGGGGTGAGGTGCATTATGTAGCCAACAGTACTTCCTGGACGTTGTCCCTGCTGTCCCCTATTCGGAGGGCAAGCAGAGGAGGAGTACTGGAAATTACTAGGTGCCATCCTCCCCTGGCCTCTTTGACTGCCATATTGTGCCCCATGTACTGCAAGTGTAAGCATGAGATGGAGACCAGTGGCCTGGAAGTTGTGTACCTGGATGGCATGAAGTCGCATGAGGAGCTATTTCACCAAGAACACCTTTCAAACCCCTGCAGAACCAGTCCCAGTGTTGCAGGAGGAGGGATAGCCCGGACCGAAGGGGTGCACGTACAGTGTGGACCACAGGACGGCCAGGCTGTTGGTGTCCCAGGACCCTATACCACCATTTCCCTTTGTGGACATCCGTACATGTGAGAGTCGAGACCCCACTCACAACTCAGCGTCACAGGGTCTTGGGATCCTACCCTAATATGCACCTGTAACCTCACTGTAGCTTACGAACTAAGCTTAGTCCTCTTAACAACAACAGCAGCAGCAATCAATCAATCAACCCCCATACTAGAAATGGGCATGTGATCTAATACTAGCCAACAGAATGTAAGGGAATATTGATCAGTGGGGACTTCTGAAATGTTTTGCTTCCTAATAAAATTATAGAGGCAGAGGCTAGCCACTCGCCTACCCTTTCTTCACATTTTAAAAGGCATTGTGTTGCTTCCTGTTGTACTGGCCCTGTAGCAACCACGAGGCAATGAGCCTAGTGATAAGAATTAGACATGAAGAAGTGGCAAAGTAGAAGAGTAGAAAGACATTGGGATCCCGAATCCTTGAGGAGATGAACCAGTGTTAACACACCTTACCCCCATATTTCTTGTAATGCAAGAAAAAATAAACCCTTGTTAAATTAAGGCATGTGTTATGGGTGTAAGCTTTCCTACCACACAAAACATAGGTATTATTGGGTTGTAGATTATTCATACTCGTCATCAGTCATGTGTACACTGACATAGGTTAAACTATGCAAGAAGAAGCCTGCCCTATAAATCATTCTGTAAGTGTCAAAATCACATTATCTGTTTATTCATATATAGCTCCTAATGCATCTTGCTAATGGTAAAAAAATTTTCAGTAAATAGTTCTAGAATACTTTTCCTTAAGCCATAGTGCTAAGAGCAGTTGGATACAGCTCCTCTTTCTACTAATTATCCCTTTCTCACCCAATACACACATGCATCCCTATTTACACATTTATGCTGCCATGTTTCAAAATGGACTTCACATCATTTCAAAGAAACTTATCTGATTTCTATAACGGCTGATTTCAGCAACCTTGCAATTCAGCCTTTTCTAGTGAAGACTTGTAGAATGAGTGTTATTAAGTCTTAAAAGTAGCTTCCTCTTTGCGGAAGGCATTTACAACCTCTATTGAGCAAATGGTTATTGGCAATAACGTGGTGGTCTGAAGTGGAAGCCACGGCAGGCATGTAGTAGTGAAGTGTCCATTTCATAGCACGCACATGTGGAGTAAGACTTAATGTAAGTTAAGTCATTCTGGATGACACAAAGTATGAATTGAGGGCCTTCTGTGGATTTTCAAGCAGACTATTCATTTAAAATATCCAATCCCCTCCCCTATTTAACAGCTCTCTTAGATTTCTGGGTTCATCTTAGAGCCATTTCTCTCCATTTCTGTAGTGTTTACACTTTCTTCATTCTCAGGAAAAGTCAGGTTTGTTTATTATCCTTGACGCTTCGGCACAGCCCAGGACCAGAGTGTCTATTTCATTGCTTAGGTAGATGTTTGAATCACTAAATCTTGTGACTGCTTGAAGCTATATATGTCAGAAACCATGTTCCTGATACTTCAGTTAAGTTTACTGGCCTCTGGTAACTCGCAATGCACTAAAAAATGTACTTGTTTTTTTTTTTTTTTTTGTTTTGTACTTAGAGGTCTTCTCCTCTACCCTGTAAACCGTTTACTAGGGATAGGTTAAGCTTCTCAGTTTCATAATGTGTTATAGCTAACATGCCTTCATACAAGCAATTGTTTTCCTTTTCTCTCACATGGGTGTCCTTGATGATCATCTCCACTAGGAAAAAAAAAAAAAAAAAAAAAAAAAAACTGCTAGGGAAAAACCCAAAGACAGTCACCTGAATTGTAACTATTTTGACTTACTGACTTATCAAAACACAGTTTTGCCTAGTGTGGTCCCCTGAATTTACATGAGGCAAACAAGGTTGGAGTGGAATATAGCTCTGGTTGGTGGCTCAGTGGATAAGGTGCCAGCCTTTGAATCCAAAGGTTGCTGGTTTGAGTCCCCAGCCAGCGCACATAACCAGGTTGCACGCCAGGTCTCCAGCCAGGTCTCCAGCCAGGTCTGTGGCTGGAGGAAGGTGAAAGGCAGCCATACATTGATGTCTCTCTCCCTCTCTCCCTTTCCCTTTCTCTAAAAATAATAAATAAAATCTTTAAAAAAAATAAAGGAACATAAACAAGGGCTCAGAGACAAGTTTGCATATAGGAGCAGCATGCTTAAACATAAGCCCTTACCCATAGTTGGTGCATGCAAATGTACTAATATCCTAAAGCCTGGTGAGTTTTGATTGGCTGCAAAAGGGAGGGGTCCTGCCAATCACGTGGGCTGTTTTACTTTTACAAAGCATCCCTGGGGCTTACATCTGCAGAGCATTCATCCCTTTCTTGTCTGTGACTCTAAGTAAATTGTGCTCTGTTCTACTTTTGATGTCACAAATTATGTTTTGATCAAGCTTATATTTTTTGGTGTTAACTTACACATGGTCAGAATTATACATTTTAGAGCACTAGGATTTTTTTTTTGTTTTGCTAGTTTTTTGTTTTTTTTTTAAGTGTACTTGTTGGCATTGTTTTTAATAGAAAATACCAGCTTTTGAATTTTGGATGGTAAGATACTAGAGGACCACAATCAAGATCTAGGTTTGTCTTTTCATTTGCACCTTCCTGAGTTTCAATATCTATCAGTACCTGGAGCTCCCTGGCTGCTTGGCAGAGTGACAGAACCCACTCGATATTACCTAAGGGTAAAATGTGAGAGTCACAGCTGTAGGGATTTCTTTCAGTGTGTTCTATGCCATGTTCAGAAATGTGCTTCTGACTTTATTTTCAGAGAACTTCATTAATATCCATAGGTATGCTCTGTCTTCCTGCTTTTATTTCTGAGAGCAAGTCTTACTTAATGGACTTTTTAAAATAAAAGAACTTTGAATTTGCTCTCTAGGGCTTCATGTTTCTTTTAAAAGAAAAGGTTTTAGGTTGTTGTGTTACAGAGGGAATAGACCTTTGTTTCGTCAGCTTTCATGCATCAAAAGCATTAAGTTGTAACATGCATAGAATATTCTGAGTGACACACAAAATAAGCTGCCAATTTAAAAACAGGTAAAATTGATGTTACTAGAAAAATTCTAAAAATAAGATTTTAAAATATTATGATAATTCTAGTAGGCTATCTTGGTAGGGAGAGGAACTCAATTTGCTTTTGCAATAACTATGATGAGATTGATATCACTACCCTGCATTCCACAGACTCTAGTTAGCCCTCACCAACTCTCTTAACAATGTTCTTCACAGCTAAAGCCTCCAATCCAGGGTCCTGTGCCACATTCTTTTGTCATAGCTCTTTAGGCTTATGATATAGAAGAAGTTCCCAGTTTCTCATTGGAAACATTTTTAAGTTCACAAAGCAAAAATTTTGCAGAATGTCTCTCAATACTTTGTCTGAAGGTTTTCTATGATAAGATTCAGGTCACACATTTTTGACATGAATATTAAACAGGTGACACTGTGATCATTTTATGCTTCCTAGCAGGTAGAAATTATTTTGATTTGTCCCATTACTGGTGATGTTAACTTTTGATTATTTGATTTAAGTTGGTGATTGCCAAGTTTCTCCACTGTAAAATTCCTTTCACATTTGAAATTAATAAGCATTTGTGGAGAGATGCTTTGAGTTATGTAAATATTCTCTTCCTTCCAACTTTCACCCACCAGGTCAAACATCCATTGGTGTTTTGGGGTTACCAAATTATTACTTTTCCTTTCCCCTGTCATTTTTCCTACATTTGTTAGTCGGTACTCCGTTACAAACAAAAGTTCTTTTCCTTGCCATTCATTTGTTCATCCATTCAATTAAACCAGCATGGACTCATTATTTACTTTGGTGTCTAAATTATCTCATATTTAGCCAGTGAGTATCTCTTTTATATATCTTCTGTGTCCTCTTGACATGCCTTATCAATTTTTAAGATGTTACAGGTTCATATTGTTCTTTGCATTTCTTTCTTCCAGGAAACAGTTCCTTTCTATGTTGAATTATATTTAGAAACCACTATCTAGGAACTAGATGTGTTTATTGCTATTGGGATATTGCAATTTCAATGCCCTGTCAATGGACAAAATTTGGGACCATGTGTGTAAGTTTACACATATATTCACACCAAAACACTCACATTTTCTTGTGTGTGTGTCTATCTATCTATCATCTTTCTGTCTATCATCATCATCATCTACCAATGTAGCCATCATCTTTAAAATTTTGGTTTAATACTGATACAACAATTGCAATCCAACATTACAGGATTCATTTTATATTTCACCTTTTCAGGTATTTATATCTATTTCCCCTGTGCCAATGAGAAATCTGTTTCCATTATCTTACATTTCTCTGAATGCATTTTAGCACCTGTTGCTGCTGCCATTGCTGCTGTGCGCTACCTTGAGGATGTGCTCCTCACCACATTCCTTGTGTGGAACCCTCTTCACTCCCACCACCTGATACCTTTCCCATGCTCTGGTTTTGTCTGTCACTGTTGCCATTGCCCACCCCCGCTACACATGCACACACACACATGGGAAGCCCTCCTTAAACACTTGGGACCCAGCATTCCATGCTGGGCTATTATCATTATTGCCACAGGCATCATCTCCCCCCTTTTCAGGCTCCAGCACCCCACACCAGGCCAGGCCTCCCTCTCAGGCATGCATCTTAATGGTTTATGGATTTACTTAGGGAGGAAGGGAGGAAGGGAGGAAGGAAGGAAGGCAGAAGGGAAGGGGCACAGGGTGAGAAGAAGAGCAGACTGTCGAGGAATCAGGAAAGTTAGGAAGCAAAAGTCTTTAGCAAAGAGTTTTCATATTTTGTAATGGTTCATTTTTGGGGAATTTCTCTTTTTTTTCTTAATATCTTTGTTGGAATATGTTATTTGTTTATTCTGCTTTCAGTGTATTTTGGGGGATATATTGAGTCTTTATTTTTGGTGGCCTACCATGTTACAGTGTCAGGTTTTTGGAAATTCCCCTATAAATTTGGAAATAAAGTGCTTTTTCTGTTTTCATTGTATAAAATTGATAAATACCTACAAGATTTCAAATTATATATTTTTGATGTTCAGCTTTTCTTATTTACTCTCTACTCTATTTTTAAGAAAAATGTATCAAAGTCTTATATAACAATTCTATTCCATTTTCAATTTTTCCTTCATACTGTTTGTTTATATGTGACAGTATTATTTATATTATAGTTATATTATTTAACACATAAATATCCACATATATAGTACATATAGTTAACTTCTATTAATTTCATTACTTTAAAACACTAAAAATATTTATATTGCTTTGACTTGTTAAAATTTTGCTAAATATTTTTGCATTCTTAGTCATGAGGGATATTTTTGACATTTGGGGGGGTAATAATGTATTTGTTAGGTTTTGATAGTAGATTTATGTTAGTTTCTAGTTTGTGTTGATATTTTTCATTTAGTAAATGTTTAATAGAATTCATCAGTAAAATCACCCACGGTTGGAGTTTTACTTGAGGAAAAAAAATTTAATAACAAATTAAAAATTCAATTTCTTCAATAGGTATAGGAGCATTCAGATTTTCTGTTTGACTTTGTATTGATTCTGGTAAGTTGTAGTTTATAAAGAATTGTCTATTTTACCTAAGTTTTAAAATTTGTTGCTCTGGGATTCTCTAAGCTTCTTGAATCTTTCAATTTAGCTTTTTACTACACTTGTGGAACTATTTTCAAATACATTTTCTGACTAATTATTTCTTTCTTTTCTGACTGGGTGTCTGATTTTATGCTATATGGTTTGATATCATTCCCACAGGTTTATTGTTTGAAAATTCATATTGAATCACTTTTATTACATTATGTTCAAATTTACTGATTCATTTCTTTTTAAATCTTCCTTCTATTGTTAAACCCATCTTGTGAACTTTTTCAGATGTTGCATTTTTATTTCTAGAATTTTCATTATCTATATTTCTATTTCCAACTTAAAATCTTATCTCTGTATTTACTGTGAACAATTTTTCTTTACACAGTGGCTTCTTTTAATTTTTTTCCTTTTTTTCTTTTTTCAAAGATTTCATTCATCATCTTCAGAGAGAAGGACAGGGAGGAAGGAAGAAAGGGAAAGAAACATCAATGTATGGTTGTTTTTCTGCCTCCAGCTACGGATCTGGCTGGGGACCTAGCTTGCAACCTGGTTATGCACCCTAACTGGGAATCAAGCCAGCAACCTTTGGGTTTATAGGCTGGCACCTATCCACTGAGCCACCAACCAAGGCCCATGAGTTGGTTCTTTGAAAAGATAAATAAAATTAATAAACGTTTAACCACATTAAGAAAAAAGAGAGGACTCAAAATCAGGCATGAAATAGAAATTAAACTGATATCATAGAAGTACAAAAGATTGTAAGAAATTACTATGAACAACTATATGACAAGAAATTGAACAACCTGAGAAAAGGGACAAATTTCTAGAAACATGCAATCTGCCAAAACTGAATTAAGAAGAAGCAGAAAATCTGAATAGACCAACAACATCTAGTGAAATTGAAGCAGTAATCAAAAACCTCATGGCATATAAAAGCTCTGCACATGATGGCTTCACAGGTAAATTTTACAAAACATTTAAGGAACAACTAATTTTTATGCTTCTCAAACTATTCTGAAAAATTCAAGAGGGAAGATTCCCAAATTCTTTATATAAGACTAATTCTAAAACTAGGTAAAGACACAACAAAGAAAGAAAATTATAGGCCAATACCTCTGATGAACACAGATATTAAAATCCTCAATAAAGCATTAGCACTCCAGATTCAGAAATACATTAAAAATATACACCATGATCAGCTTGAATGTGATATTCATCATAGGGATGCAAGGCTGGTACAATATTTGCAAATTAATAAATACATATCACATAAACAAAATGAAAGATAAAAGTCACATGATCATATATCAATAGATGCTGAAAGAGCACTTGATAAAATCCAGCACTCATTTATGATAAAACCACTCAACAAAGTAGGAACAAAGGATACATACCTCAGCATAATAAAAGCCATATAGATAAACCTATAGCCAACATTATACTCAATGGACAAAAACTAAAAGCTTTCCCCTTAAGGTCAGGAACAAGACAAGATGTCTGCTTTAACTACTCTTATTCAACGTAGTACTGGAAGTCCTAGCCACAGTGATCAGATAAGAAAAAAATAAAAGGCATTCAAATTGGAAGGGATGAAATAAAATTGTCATTATTTACAGACTACATGATAGTGTACATAGGAAACACTATAATTTCCACCAAAAATCTACTTGACCTAATAAGTGAATTTAGCAAAATAGTAGGATACAAAATCAATATTCAGAAATTGATGGCATTTTTGTACACCAACAATGAAATATCAGAAAGAGAAACTAGGAAAAAATCTTATTTATTATAGCAATAAGAAAAATAACATACCTGGGAATAAATTTAACAAAGGAGGCAAAAGACCTATACTCAGAAAACTACAGAACACTGAAGAAAAAAATCAAGAAAGATACAAATAAATAGAGGCATGTATTGTTATTCATGGATTAGAAGACTTAACATCATTAAAATGTCCATGCTATCCAAAGCAATCTATAGATTCAGTGAAAACTATTAAAATGCCAATAGCATTTCAATAGGTTTAGAACAAATATTTCAAAAATGTATATGAAGCCAAAAAGGACCCCAAATAGCCTCAGATATCTTGAAAAAGAAAAACAAAGTAGGAGGGATCACAATACCTGATATCAAACTGGCCTACAAGGCCACTGTTAATCAAAACCATCTGGTAGTGGCATAAGAAAAGACTCATAGAACAAAATAGACAACCCAGGAATAAACTCAAGTCTCTATAGTCACTTAATATTTGATAAAGGGACATGAGCATATGCTGGAGTGAAAATGTCTTTTCAATAAATGGTGTTGAGAGGACAGGACTGGTACATGTAAAAACAAAATAAAACTAGACCACCAACTTACACCATACACCAGAACAAACTCAAAATGCATAAAAGACTTAAATATAAGTCATAAAACCATAAAAGTCCTAGAGAAAAAGATAGGCAGTAAAATTTCAGATATCCCTTGTTGTTACAAGGGATATTTTTGTGAATATATTTCATAGGACAAGGGAAATAAAGGGAAAAACAAACAAACAGGACTACATCAAACTAAAAACTTCTGTATGGCTAAAGAAACCATCACAAAAATAAAAAGGGAGCTGACTATATGGGAGAACATAATTTGCCAATGATGTCAGATAAGAGTTTTATCTCCAAAATATATAAAGAACTAATATAAGTCAACACCAGGAAGACAATCCAATTAAAATATGGGCAAAGGATATGAATAGACACTTCTCCACAGAGGATATACAGATGGCCCATAGATATGGGCCATATACAGATGGCCCATGAAAGACCCCCAACATGACTAGCCATCAATGAAATATAAATTAAAACCACAGTGAGGTACCACCTCACACCAGTCAAAATGGCCATCATTAACAAATTAACAAACAATAAATACTGGCAAGAATGTGGAATAAAGGGAACTCTAGCAGGTTGGTGCAGCCATTGTGTAAAGCAGTATGAAATTTCCTTAAAAACTAAAATGGAACTGCCTTTTGACCCAGTGAGTCTGCAACTAGGACTATATACCCTAAGATCTGGAATCACCAGTTCAAAAGAACCTATGCATACAGGTTGTAAGCCACGTCTCCAGCCAGATCTATAGCTGGAGGCAGGTGAAAGGCAACCATACATTGATGTCTCTTTCCCTCTTTGGCTCTCTCCCTAACCCTCTCTTTAAAAATAATAAATACAATCTTTACAAAAGAAAAAAAGAAAAAAGAACCTATGCACCCCTATGTTCATAGCAGCACTATTTACAATAGCCAAGTGCCGGAAACAGCCTAAGTGCCCATTAGTAAATGAGTAGATGAAAAAAATCTATGGTACATTTACACAACTATCAAAACAAATATTTTGCCTTGCTTAGATAAAAAACAGAAAAATGCTTTGGTGACAAAAACAAAACAATAAAATTATAAGACATGTAAATAAATGTTAATTTAAGTGCTCATATGCTTTCTGTGCTTTGTTAAATGAACCATTTAAAGCTGACACATTTGGTTGCAATAATTGTTTTATAAAGTTATACAGATTTTGGTTTACTTTTGTCTCATTTTAGTATAACTTAATAAAGCCAATAACTCACATTTTATCACTTCAATTTATTTAAATTTGACTTTGTTTTTAAATTATGCATTAAGATTGACTTTAAAAGTATACAAACAAAAGTTGCTTCAAATATGGTATTTTATTTTTACACATGCTGAGTATGTAAGCCTCTATTGCCTAAATATGAAGAACATTGTCTGAATTTTAACATCCTTTCCAACTTTTCAGGCATACAATTATACATAGAACTCACTACTGACTAAACTTTCCATTCTAGATCAGTGTCTTCAAAATTCTTGGTGAAATTTAAAAGGCTCATATCTAATTTCTGCAGGGCCCACCAATAAACCTTCCAGAATAAAACTTGTGTTTCAGTACCTAGACTTCATTCTTATTGTCTTTATTTTTTTCAGATACTTTTATTTTCACCTTGCCCTTTTACCTCTCACTCATTAAACACTCCTGTCATGACCAAACCCCTTCTTATCACACCATCAAATTAGTCATTTGCCATTTGATTTGAATGATACAACTTGAGGTGTTTTTTTTTTTTTTTTTTTTTTAAACAAGGCCTGTCCCAAAAGTATCAAACCCATGTCAATATAATTAAAACAGTTTATGTAGCTGATACTTTAGGGACACACCTCATAAGTGTATTTGTATTTAAGCTTTATGTGGTGTAGAAATAGGTCTCTTTATTGAAATAATTTTAGGTGGCATGAAGAAAGGATTTTCTTCTCTTTCTTGTTTTTTTATTTTATTTTATTTTATTTATTTATTTTTACTCTTTTCTTTCATTTGCCCCTACAAGATGGGAGGGGTAACATCTTTGAGATTATGCTATTGTAGGTAGCCACCCTGATATTTTAGAATTTTACATATCTCCAAAGCCAAACCTGTAAATGTAATGCAAGAGATTGTTTTAATTTAACCTCTTTGGAGAAAGTATTGCTACTTGCACACTTCAGCAAGAGTATCAAATCAAGTTTGTCAAAGGAATAGCACCATAATAAGCTGCTAATGAAAAAAGAAAAATAAGTGGATAAGGTGCCGGCCTACAAACCCAAAGGTCGCTGGTTAAATTCCCCAGCCAGGGTACATAATGAGGCTGTAAGCCAGGTCTCCAGCCAGGTCTGTAGCTGGAGGCAGGTGAAAGGCAACCATACATTGATGTCACTCTAATGTCTGCCTCTCTCCCTTCCCTCTCTCTAAAAATAATAAATAGAATATTTAAAAAATATATAGATTTTTGTTTGAAGAGATTTTTAAATTATATTTTATTTATTTTGCTATTACAGTTGTCCCAATTTTCCCCCCAGTACTCCATTTCCTCTGACAATGACCCCCTTAGTTCATGTTCCTGTGTCATGCATATACGTTCTTTCACTTCTCAATTTCCTTTATTCTTCTTAACATCCCCTTGTCTATTATGTAACCACCAATGTGTACTTTTTTTTCCTTTCACATCCAGACAATTCACCATTTAATTACTGCCTTCTGTCAACTTCTCAAATCATATTAATACAGTTTTCTTTTAATTATTTCAAAATGCCTACGTTAATTCATTTGTTTAAAAAATTACTCCTTTACATAATATGATTGTAATATTACCAAACACATGCAAAAAATTTACATACATACATATTTTTACACATATTTAAAGTACATACTGGATTTAGAAGAGTTAATACAAAAATTTAAAATATGCCAATAGCTTATATAATTATTACATGCTAAATGATAGTATTTTAGATATATTATAGCAAATTAAGCAGTTTTTTCTTCTTTAATACTTTACTCTGAAATGCTATTTTTGTGAAATATATCACGGAAATGATATATTGCAGAACTTACTTTTGTGGAAGTTGTCCTAGAGACAGTGCCAAACCCATAGTAAAAAATTAATTTGGTTTTTGAGTCAGATCCTCCCCCGCCCTCCAATAATACAACTCAACTTTATTTTAAGCTACTGGAACTACAACTTCTTTTTGGAATTTTCCATCTTAAATAGTAGATTGATTTTTTTTTTTTTTTTGGCTGTGCATAGGTCTTATATCTTTCAATACCCTCTGTTTTTCCTCTACATGTGTTTTACAAGTTGAATCCCTCAGAAATAATGGTACTTGCAGTCTTCAGCTAGTCCCCAGAGTAGAAATTATTATGTCTATTAAGTTGAAGTAAAAAATAAAAATCCCTAGGATATAAGTAATTTTGTAGAATAGTATTCTAGCTATTTTTTGAACTTGTGGTTGACTCCCTATGTGGTCCTAAACTAACCCCTGAACTATTTAAAGGTCTGTTGAGGTAGAGATTAGGTATGTTCACATTTCAATAATCAAGTTTACTATAGCATTCATTCCTTTTTCCAAGCATCCCCAGTTTGGGGACCTTCATAACTGGAAATGTATATTTCACAATCTATTTAAAAGGAATCTCATCTAATTAACATGCTAATATGAGAATATATATTGCCTATGTACATGAATCATATAGTTTAGGAGTTTTCAATTTCCATCTAAGTTGGTCTTCATTCTCAATGTTTTTTCTAACCTAAAGATTAACTGATTTCATAACACATCATTGACCAGTTGCTTGCTATTTAAAACATAAATTGTTAACAAAATCTATATATTACCCACAAATAAGCATATATTTTGTAACAGTGAATAAGAAAGATAGCATGTAATCTATGTAATATACATCCACATTTTCTTACTTTTTCCTTCTTCCTTAACTGCATTCAATTTTTCTGAGTTATTGCAAGTAACGTGATTTTCCCATATTGTGAAACAATTCCAATATAAGAAAACTTAATCTGCAGTAATGCAGATACAAGTAATATACAAAATAATACCTTATTTAGTAAAATCTATTTAAACAAGATCATTTTAAAGCATTCATAAGTTAAAGTTGGTTCTTATCCATTCAACCACCCTGTGTCTTTTGATTGGTGCATTTAATTCATTTACCTTTAAGGTTATTATTGATAGTACTTATTCATTATCTATTTTTCCCTTTGTACCTGTGTTCCTGTCTGTCTCTCTGTTTCTTCATCTTCTTAAAGCAGACCCTTTGGCAGCTCTTGCAATGCTGGTTTGGTGGAGGCGTATTCTTTTAGCCTTCTTTTGTCTGGGAAGCTCCTTATTTCACCTTCCATTTTGAATGACAGCCTTGCTGGGTAGAGTATTTTTGGTTGTAGGCCTTTGTTTGTCATTGCTTGAAATATTTTTTGCCATTGCCTTCTGGCTTGTTGTGTTTCTGTGGAGAAATCAGCTGATAAGCTTATGGGAGCCCCCTTGTATATTATTAGCTGTCTCTCTCTTGCTGCTTTTAGGATTCTCTCTTTGTCTTTGAAATTTGCCATTTTAATAATGATGTGTCTTGGAGTGGGCCTGTTTGGGTACATCTTCATTGGGACCCTCTGTGCTTCCTGAGCTTGCATGACTTTTTCTCTCCTCAAGTTAGGAAAGTTTTCTGTTATTATTTTTTTCAAACAGGTTTTCTATCCCTTGCTCCTCCTCTTCTCCTTCTGGTATCCCTATGATATGGATGTTATTACGTTTCATGTTGTCCTGCAGCTCTCTTAAAACCTCTTCATTTTTTTTCAGTCTTTTTTCATTTTGTTGAACTGCCTGGGAATTTTTTTTCTACATTGACCTCCAGCTTGCTGATCAAATCCTCTGCTTTCTCTAGTCTGCTTTTGATTCCTTCTACTATGTTCTTCAATTCAGAAATTGTATTCTTCATTTCCTCCTGGCTCTTATTGGTGGTTTCTATGTCCTTTTTAATGGTGGTGTAGTTCTCAGTAAGTTCCTTGTAGCTTCCCTGGAGTTCTTCGCAATTCCCCTGGAGTTGTTTATAGTTTTCTTTGAACTTGCTGAGCTCACTGAGCTTCTGTATCATCATTATTTTGAATTCCATGTCTGAGAGTGTGCTTGCCTCTATTTTATTTTGCACACTTCCTGGGGATTCCTCCTCTCCTTTCTCTGAGGATTTATTTCTTTGTCTCACCATTTTAGGTGACTCTTGTTTCTGCTTCTTGGATTGGTCTGCTTTGACTTACTGTCTTAGCAGTGTCTGAAGAGACTTTTAAAGACCTCAAGTAATATGGTAATAATAGTTTAACAGCTTTTGTTTATGATCTGTCTCTTTCCACTAATCTTAATCCTTACTCCTTCCCAAAATTTAACATTAGATCACACATATACACTTCTTAGAAATCATATTGAGCCATAAAACCTAAATTGAATAATAATCTGAAGGCAAATTCTAGTAACAATATATAACAATAATAAATTTGATCCTAATCTTAAGTCTCTTATAAACTCAACTCTCACTCAAGCCATGAATATTAATAATAATTTATGTATAAATCTGTAAGTGATTCAGGACAACACTGACTGGTGTGGCTCAGTTGGTTGGGCATCATCCTGCAAAGCAAAATGTCGCTGGTTCACTTCCCAGTCAGGGCATAAAGCTGGGTTGTGAGTTCTGTACCCAGTTGGGGTGCATTTGAGAGGCTATCAATGTTTCTTTCACACATTGATATTTCTTTGCCTCTCTTCCCCTTTTTCTAAAAATGTAAATAAAATATTATAAGATATTTTTAAAAAGTAACTTAGGACACCCAAAGGCAGACACACCAAATATACATTTATTTATTTATAACTGATATAGCTGATGATTGATTAATTTATAATCAATTATACATTGCTGATGGGTAGAATTGAATTTTTAATAAGTTTTGCAGAAAGGTTGTTGAGATACTTACTGACAGCTATTGCATTTTAGGTACTAATGTATGTTTACAATATTTATATTATGTATATAAATAACTTTTAATAATTGAGAGGGTAATTGTAATAAATCTTATAAATATGATAAAATTATTTGACCTTAAATTATCAAACAATTTAAACATATAATATAAAACTTGTTCCTCAATATTCCTGGATGATTTGATTATAAATTATTTATTTTTTCTCCACTTTCTGTTTTTTGAATATTCCTTGATATGTATAAATTAATTTTATTATAAGAAAAAATGTTATTTAATAGGAGAAGATGCCGTTGCAATTATTTTTAGAAGTAGAATATAAGGTACAAATTGTATTGTACCTTATCTATATAAGATACTTTATTTATATAAAGGGAGCATTGTGTTTTTAGGCAAATACAGAGTTTATTTGACTCAGCAAATCAATTTTCAAGGTATAAATTCCATATCTACACCTTTCCATGGACCCTTTGACAGGAAAGTTCCCCCTCCACCTCCTCCTCCTTCTCAGTCTCCTCTTTATCTTCCTCTTCCTCTTCCTCTTCTCCTTTTTTTTCTCCTCCTCCTCCCTTCCCCTCTTCTTCTTCTTTTGGTAAACTTATTCATCGTAACATTTAATGAAGAACAAAAATAACTTCCTGTCCTATACTTCTGTTCAAATTCTGCAAATGGTCTAATTTCTCTGAAAATAGAAAATATCTGAATCATATTTCATTTTTACAGAAGTGGAATTAATCCAAAGTATTTTTACAAAGAAGAGTATTTACTTAATGAGTCAAATAAGGAGTAATGCAATTTTTCCCTTTTTTGTAAGTAAATAGAGGATGATGGGCAGAGAGGTAGAGACAGTGAGGAAGAAATTTCTGTGCTCTTTAGAACACTTAATGTGTTATTAAAATAATGTCATGCAGAGTTATAAAAATAGATCATAATGCTTTTACTTTTTAAAACTTATTTAGGACATGAATTTAATTATAATATGTTGATAGAAAAAGAATCAAGTCCAATATTGATATGAACATAATATTTTAAAATAAATATTGACTTCTTAGTTGTGAAAGTAATTTTTAAATTTAGTTTTACTTTATTGTCAGAATTATTAAAGAAGTTGCTTAATATCCCACACTTTCTCATTCATATTTTGATATATTCTATTCACTTTTCAGTTTTCTATTCAGGGCAAAATTCCAAGTTATTAAATGGAAAGCACTCACATTATCACAGAAACTATTCACTTTCTAACAATAACTTGCTTTTTCCCTGTAAACTTTCTTCTTTCTTTTCCCACACAGGAACCTATCCTGAATCAAAATATATAATTTCCAAGTAAGATTAAGGATACTAAGGTTAACATTTTTATTCACATATATAGCTTGCATTATGTTACTTGTATGCAATTGTATGTTGCTTTAAAATACTCTAAAGTTGTTCACTTATCTTTCTAAGACCAAGAATTGTATTATCTCTATTGCCTTCCCTAAACACAACACAGTGCACTGAATAACAAATGACTAAGTCTTGTACAATTACCAGAAGTTGTTCATACTAAATATACATCTCTAAGATTTGTGTTTCTTTTTTCTTTTGAAAATACTGTCTTCTTGTACCTTTGATAAAACTAGGATCATCCATTAGAAACTTGTTCATTACAAATTATGAAGTCATCCTTCAATTGAGGAGGTAACCTCCTAAACCTCCTAATTAAATGAAGCTCTGGCTGGTAGCACAGTGGATAAGGTGCCAGCCTGCAAACCCAAGGGTTGTGAGTTCAATTTCCCAGCCAGGGCACATAATCAGGTTGCAAGTCAGGTCTCCAGCCAGGTCCATAGCTGGAGGCAGGTGAAAGGCAACCATACATTGATGTTTCTCTCCCTCTCTCTCCCTCTCTCTGCCTCTCTCATTTCCTCTCTTTTTGGAAATAATAAATAAAATCTTTAAAAAAATACAAATCAATGGAAAGGAAACAAGAAAAAAATATAGTACAGATACAAGTATTAAAATAAGGAAAACATATTCTACCTGTTCAAGTACTTTTTCATTTAACACAAAACTTTACATAGGTGTTGTCAGGATGGGGGGACTGGTCCCTATTCCTCTCTGTATAGGGGGCCCTTCCGCTGGAGTCTGCCAACTAGCTATCCTTGAAGCTAATCTTATCCCAGAGCCCTGGAACATGGAACCCAGGGGGAACCAACATAGTGACATCAAACCCACAGGTGTTGCCTTTGGGTATACTGCCTCTTTGTTCTAATGTGTACAGAGCCTCCTTTGTTCTAACGGGTATATAAGATGCCCTTGCTGTAAGCTATGCGTTCCATGCATGGAATGCCCTTGCGAGCCACTCAGCCACCTGCAAAGGAGAGTGGGGGCTTGGACACCTAGATTCCTCCTGTGGTTGTTAACCTAAGTGCAGCTATGATAGGGTGGGACAACTGTGTGTGGGGACACCAACACTCTAAGTGCCTGGCCCGTGTGGTCGTAAACCTGCCGCCTGCAATAAAGCATGCCAAATCTCCTGAAAGCTCCAAGTAAGTCCCTCACCAGACCAGAGGCCTGCCCATTATCAGAATCTACTGGTCCAAAGTTCAATACTCTAGGACTCGGGTGATAAACACAAGGGGTCTGAATCCAGACCCCAACCTTGTTTCATCTGGCCTGGCATTCTTGGCCCAGCACCTTGTTTCTACCTGGCTCACTTAACTGTTAAGGAGTAGGTACATTTATACAGTCCTAAAATTACAGTAAGCTTTTGAAGACAACCATGAGGTTAATGTGGCCCCCCATGAAAATGAGTTTGACACCCCTGTTCTAGGACCTGTCAGGTGTCAATATTATTGTGGAAAGCAATCAAAAAATAAATAATGAAACCTGTTTTGAAGTGCACTTTTTTTTTAATTTAATTTTATTGTTGTATTACATCCATCCCCTTTTTGCTCCCCTCTGTCCTCGAAGTGCACTTTTATCTAAAGAAATGGTTGAGAATAAAATACTTTTGAAGTTTAGTCCAGAAATTTACAAAATCAGGGTGCAACTGGAGAAGAGTTTATTTATCACAGCTGGATGTATACATTCCATGAAAACACTTGTAGAAGACTGGCGACAGGTCTCTAACTCCATTTTGAGAAGCTCTAAACATTTATTTTGAAGTGTGTTCAATAAGGCCAAAGAGTACCAAGGCTTTGGGTTTCCTCCATTTATCCTTTCTGTAGCACCTTGTTAGCTTTCTTCAAGGATGAAATATCCTTCTTGCTTCACTGCAGCTATTAAATTATTATTTTTTGTAGCTCCAAAATGTCAATTTCAGCAACGCATTAACATCCAAGAGAAGCTTCTTTCAATTTCTCAATTGCTGTGTCTTTCATTCCTGATGGTGCCTATCCCAAAGATTTCTGAACTAAGTACTTCTAAAGCACACATTTGCTGAAAAGATTTGTAAAATGAATGTTTAAAAGAGAAAAAGAAAAAAAGCCTGTCACCCTCCATAAAAATCTTTGTAGATTCTCTTTGCTGTGCAGCCATGACATTTCGGTAATTGCTTCAACCTTAGTGCATCCAAGCTTTGTGCCTTTCCTGATGAAACAGTTCCTAGACTTCTTATTTTAGAAGTTCTCCACTTTGATTACTCAGACACTAAGTTTTTCCTCAGCCCCAGCCAAGTCTGCTTTTAGCCTGTCAACACGTCCTAATCAAGTTTTCCTCAGTGAAAATGGAGTACCCACCATGAAAAGTAGTTTCATCATTTCCTGTCTTCTCTTAAGGCCCCTTCTGGGTGAACCAGATTTACTTGTGGAAGTATTATTTTCTCTCTTTTTAAAGAATTAAATTGATTGACATTTTATAATAACTGCAGAGCCACTGGAAACAGACACTTATAATAAGTATATCTGAATATTTGTAGCCTGTGTATAGGATTTGTTGACACTCAAGATTGTTTCAAATGGAAATAAAACCCTGCAAGGAATTACAGATGTTTGGGAAGGAAATCAGCCAAAATTGAAGGAATGATTAAGAAGTCATTTCATTATCTTTTTTCAGTACACCAGACAGACACTTTGCAATACTTCTTAGCATTACCTGTTTGCATGAGAGGTGGTGGTGGGAAGAAGGAGGGCAGAGGGCAAGGATGCTGTGCATTTCAAAGAGGTCATTGTGGGAATTAAAAATTGGTACATTTTGTCCTGGCTGGTGGTGCAGTGGATAAGTGCTGGCCTTCGAACCCAAAGATCTCTGGTTCGATTCCCCAGGCAGGGCACATAATCAGGTTGCAAGCCAGGTCTCCAGCCAGGTCCGTAGCTGGAGGCAGGTGAAAGGCAACCATATATTGATGTTTTTCTCCCTCTCTGCCTCTCTCCCTTCCCCTCTCTCTGGAAATAAATAAAATCTTTTTAAAAATTGGTACATTTTCTAGAGAGATTTAATATAACCATTTCACAAGTTTGAGGATGATAAAAGGTGAGATGAAGATACCTAGATAAACAACTATAAAAGGTATGGTTGCCAAACCTCTAATGGCAGTACTAATTGCTTTAGAAATTTAAACTTTGAACATCACTTGAACATTTTATTCATACTACTTTGTCGGGAACTTGTTACCAATAGTGCTGGCAGGATAATATTGTAATTAATACTCTTTCTGTTTCCACTCATACTTTCTTTGGATTCATGATCACTTTCACATGCATTCAGTCAAGCATTGCGCACCATGCTTTAGGGAAGAGATATCAGCACCATAAAAGAAATAGGAAATAAGAAGTCCATTCTTGGGCTTTGAGTTTGACAAGAAAATAAGAAGCATTTTGGTTCTGGCCAGGTAGTTCAGTGGTTGGAGCATCATCCCAATACATTAAAGTTGGAGGTTTAATCCCCAGCCAGGGCCCATACAAAAATCAAATGAATGCCCAAATAAGTAGAACAACAAAATGATGTCTCTCTAGCTCTCTAAAGTCAATAAAAGAAATAAAAATAAGTTTTAAAAAATTTTAAAGAAGCATTTAGGCTATGAACAATAGATTTAAGGTAATATATTGTGACAAATATTGGCAAAGTTTCCTTGCCCCAAATTCTACATCTATTCCTACCCTACACCAATTTTCTTGACTGTAAGGGGAAGCAGAGTGAGGAGTAGTTGGGGGTGGAGAAAAGAGCTAAGATGTTCAGCTTAGGGGCTCAATTCATTTACCAAGTTTGCATGCTAAGGTGAGTCCTATAGTTGTGGCATAATACTTTAAGGCTGAACTGGCTTGAGACATCCTCTCAGAATTCCTCCTACCCTGACAATGCCCAGCCTCAGTAGGTCTACTCTTGCATGTTTCAGGGTAGCATGGAAGTTGTAGAGGGACCATTTCCTTATACTAAGAGGGATGGAAGAATAAGACAGAAAAGGAATGGGTCCCAGCATGGCTTAAGGTCTGAGCTGGGACCACTCAGCACATACTTTGTGGACTGAGTTTCATTGGATGTCAGTGAGCACAGATACTGAGATGGACTAGTGATGATCACCCCAGTTTTATACTGTCTAGCCCACTGCTCCACCTGAAATCTCAGGAATTTAAATGTGAGTAGTGTTCAAGGTAGTCATTCTAAAATGGCTTGATTATGAAACTTACTCCAGTTAAAGTGAGATATCATAGTAAAAATTGATCAGTATTACAGAAAAATAAAGTTATGTTTCCCTTTCTGAGTTAGTGAACAAAGACAATAATACCGATACCACCTGGTTATACAGTAGCAAGCTAACTCCTTGGTATATGTCTAATATAGAACCATTATTTTGAATTATGTCTAAAACCAGAGCAGAGAGACTGCCAAAGAACATTTTTAATATCAGAAGCAAAAGAACAAAAAGCTATGCAGTAATTTCAGAAGCATCAAGGCAATATGTTAGACTCACTGTTAATCCTAGTCTAAGCAAAGAGAAAATAATAGCTATTTTTAAAATTTGACAAATATTTCAAATTCACAATAGATAAAGAAATCATAAATGCTTTTCTTTACACTAAATCTATTCACTCCCATCCACCCAACTCCGGGGCTATGGGAGAAGAAGCAATAAATAATTTCTGTCCTGGTTTCCTATTTCCTTGTTTATTACTGCTTTCTTTTCTTTTTAGTTGTTTTTGTTTCTCTTTCATTCTTATGTGTCATCTTTATCTTACCTCCTTCTCATTCAATTTCTCCTCTTGCCTTTTCTCTCTCATCTCTTCTCATTAATCAATAGGATATATGTAAAAATATAGGAGAGAACAAAACTGATTTAGAGACACATTTTTTGTAAGCTAAAGAATCTACCCACTCACATGAATTACCTAAATGAATGATTTAAAAATAAATAAATTGTTTACAAACATTTAAATGTCAAAAAAATAAGAAAAATACTTGATTTCACTTACAAGAAAGCAAAAGGCTTTTCTCATACCAGCGTTGCTACATTTTAAAGTTGCTTAAGTTGCACAGTTAAAATAACACAATTTTGTCAATTATACATCAATAAAGTTGAAAATAAAGTTGGTGAAACCCAATTGTTAGAAAATAAAATATGTACTGATATGGAAAGCTTTCCATAACTATTATTAAGACAAAAATAAAATATTACATTTGTGCAATATGACACCTTTTATATGAACAAAAAATATATTCATATATCTATGAATAAGTAGAAATCTAAATAAAGGTATAGATGGTGAATGAAGTGCTGATGAAGTTAGATATTGTTTATTAACAATTTTTAAAAGGTATATAAAAATTGCTAACAATTGTTTACTTTGCTATAAAAGAGAGAGAGGTAGGGTGAAGGGGGTCAGGCTTTAATTGATGTTTTTATAAAATATTCAAACATTCTTTACATGAGTTAATACTTATTTTTCCAAGCAAAAATGGATTTTCTGGGTTCAGACATTACTGAACATTCATTTGATATATTTTTGTATTAAGCAAAGCCTAATAAAATGTTATTTAAAGTAAAATTAAAATAAGTTTCTACCTCATTGCTCTCATGCACTTAAAAATTTTTAAACAGAATTCTTAGTACAATTCCATTTAGAGCCCTGCTTTCACTTAGGATAGCATTTAAATGAACTTTTTATGGTTTTTAACAGTCTGCTTTTTAATCACTCTTTTAGACTCTTTTACTATAAGCCATTTTGTAGCTTCTCCATGTTCTAATTCTGACCTGGGTTGCCCAGGCACTTATACCAAATATATGCCTAATCCTTACAAGGAATAACTGTTCGCTGAAACTATCCGATGTACCCTTAAATGCTGGCAATTGATAAATTTTTACTTATTATCCTCCTAAAAGTGAAAGTATTCTAAAAACAAAGATTCACAAATAACTTATATGTTATGGTAGAATTTCAGCTATGATTTACATATTTTAAAATATGAGTGTATTATAAAGGATTCCTATTGTTCCTGAAATGGGACCACATAAGAATGGAATAGTTTAGGGGTTACAGTGTTGGTATCAGTCAAGGTTGGGTAGGTTCTACTCTGGTAATAAAATATAAAAGAACATGTCAGTGGCTTAACACAACAAAGCATGTCAAATGAGCTTCTTCAATAGTTATGGCAGAGAAGGTTGGCCTGGTGAACTGAGCAAAGACAATTGTGTCTGAAGACAAAATTGACACATTTCTCTCCCACTCACATTTCATTAGCTAACCCAATCACATGGCAGGTCTGATTATAAAAGACATGGGTGTGCAATTTTCCATCCATACAGGGAGGAGAACAGGATATTGAAGAGTAGACATGCCTACCAGAATGAACTTTTATCTATCTTACTGAACTCTGTTTCTAAGTATTTGATCAATATCAATAGAGAAATAGTATAAAACTATCATATTAAATCATTTTAGTCCCATTCTCTTTGCTTTCTTTGAATGCTAGAAGATAACCTATATATCAGAATGAGAATATAGAAAAAATAGTAATAAGAAAGCAAGTATTTGAGGCAGATCTAGATTCAAATCCCAGCTCTAAAATTGACTAGCTATATGGTCTTGGACCTACTAATTAATCTCTCCAAACCCTGCTTCCTCAACTGAAATTTGATATGACCTATTATTAAAGTTTTACAAAGGTCAAATAAGATTTGTGAGCTCTTAATCCAATGTCTAGTGCACGGTTAGGTACTCAATAAATGAACTGACTTCGGAGTTGGACACTCACTAATAGGGCTACAAATATTTTCCCATTTCTCTGTAAAGGATTCAATGTATAGAGGTGAGGAGTACAAGTTTATTTATGTTATCCATTGAAACCTTGACTACTCTTCTGAGTCTGTGAAGAGATGCTAATTAATAATTAAAGTATTAGAAGTATATTTTCTTTCTATTAAAAACTGAGCCAATGCCACTAACATATTTCTTAAATTATATTTTATTGAGTATACTATTACAGTTGTCCATCTTCACCTAGCAACACCCATTCCTTCAGGCAATCCCCACACCATTGTTCATGTCCATGGGTCATGTATATAAGTTCTTTGGCTACTCCATTTACTATACAGTACTTTACACCCCTATGATCATTCTGTAACTACCAATTTGTACTTCTTAATCCCCTCACCTCTTCATCAATTCCCCTGCATTTCCCTCCCATCTAGCAAACATCAAGATGCTCTCTGTATCTATGATTCTGTCTCTGTTCTTATTTGCTTAGTCTTTTAGATTCAGTTGTTGATAGATATGTATTTGTTGCTATTTTATTGTTCATAGTTTTGATTCTCTTTTTCTTAAAATAAGTTCCTTTCTATAATAAGGGCTTGATGATGCCGAATTCCTTTAGTTTAACCTTGTCTGGAAAACACTGTATCTGCCCTTTAATTCTAAGTGATAGCTTTGCTGGATAGAGTAATTTTGGTTGTAGGTCCTTACTTTTCATCACCTTGAACACTTGCTTGTCCCTTCTTGCCTGCAAAATTTCTTTTAAGAAATCAGCTGACAGTCTTATGGGAGTTCCTTTTTAAGTAACTCTCTTTTTCCCTCTTGTTGCTTTTGAGATTCTTTATCTTTAACATTTGGCACTTTAAAAAAATTTTTTTTATTTATTATTTCCAGAAGGAGAGAAAGGGAGAGAACATTTGGCACTTTTTAAGAGATTTTATTTATTATTTTTAGAAAGAGGGGGAGGGAGAGAGGCAGAGAGGGAGAGAGACATCAATGTATGGTTGCCTTTCACCTGCCTCCAGCTACAGACCTGGCTGGACACCTGGCTTGCAACCTGGTTATGTGCCCTGGCTGGGAAATCAAACCAGGGACCTTTGGGTTCACAGGCTGGCACCTTATCCGCTGTGCCACCAGCCAGGGCCTAATCTTTGGCATTTTAATTATGGGGTGTCTTGGTGTGGTCCTCTTAAGAGCCCATCTTATTTGTGATCTATGCTTTCTGGACTTGCATGTCTATTTCCTTTAATAAATTAGGAACAATTTCTTTCATTATTTTTTCAAAGAGATTTCTAATTTCTTGCTTTTCTTTTTTTCCTTCTGGCACCCCTATGATGTGATTATTAGAACATTTGAAGTTGTCTCACAGGCTGCTTACATTATCCTCCTTTCTTTCTTTTTTATTTATTTTTTCTTGTTGTTCTTATTGGTTATTTTTTGCTTTCTTATATTCCAAATCATTAATTTGCTTCTTGGCTTCCTCTATTCTACTGTTGTTTTCCTGTAAATTGTTCTTTATTTTGATTAGTGTATTCTTTGTTTCTGACTAGACCTTTTTTATGCTGTTGAGATTTTCACTGAGTTTCCTTAGCATCTTTATAACAAGTGTTTTGAACTTTGCATCTGATAGATTGCTTATCTCTATTTTGTTTAGTTCTTTTTCTGAAGTTTTGATCTGTTCTTCATTTGGATCATGTTTTTTTGTCTCCTCATTTTGGCAGCCTCCCTGTGTTTATTTCTGTGTGTTAGGTAGAGCTGCTACCTTGTCTTGGTAGCATGGCCTAATGTAGCAGGTGCCCTGTAGGGTCCAGTGGCAGGGCCCTCCTATCCTTCATACTTAGTACTCAAGGTGCACCCTTTGTGTGAGCTAAGTACACCCTACTCTTGTAGTTGAGACTTGGTTGCTGTTGGTAGGTCAATGGGAGGGATTTACTCAGACCAGTCAGGTGCAAGGACTGGCTGTGACCTCTGGCCATCAACCTCCATCTTCTATGGAGGATCAGCTATGCAGAGTCACGGTGTTGATGGTCTGATGTGGTCTGTATAGCTGTCTACTAGGTTCACAGACTCTGGGGTTTCCCAGGTGATGCAAGCCAAGGTCAGCCCCCACCTGCATTCTACCTGGAGCCACCCTGCCTGAGCTACAAAGCAATCTGAAATGCTGCTACTTGTGCTAGGCTTGGTGATTCCCAAGCAAAGCCAAGCTGCGAATCTAGGCTGGCTTCTGCTAGTACCAGACCTGGGGCCACTTAAAGTGGTACAGGGGCTGGGGGCTCACTGAGATCAACTGTTACTTCTTTGAGAGGATTTAGGAAGTTGTGAAGCATGAGCCAAGGCCAGCCATTCATATGGAAAAGTCACTGTTAACTGTTTGGGTGTGCAGATAAATTGATTGGGATTAAGTCTCAGGGGATCTCCAGGGTGGAGCAAACAGTGTTAGCCTGGTTGTAGAGTCTCAGATATGGTACAGTGGCTCTGTGTGGGGAGGGCTCAGAAAGGGGACAATGGTATCTGCCTACCGTTCTATTTGGGAGGAAGCTGTACCCCAACTCTCGCCTTGTACCAGATCCCTCACTTCCTTCCTATATGCCACTGGTGACTTTCAAGCTTCTATGCTGGCGCTGGAACTCAGAGGAAGTGAGTCTGAGAAAGTCTGTGTGTGGGCTCTTCAAGAAGATCTGCTTGAGGTGCCACAAGTTTCTTTTACTGAGTCAATACCCACTAGTTTTTGAAGTCAGAGGTTATGGGGACTTATCTTCCTGGCAATGGGACCCTGGGCTGGGAGAGCTTGTGTGGGTCTAGGATTCCTCAGTCCCAAAATATCCTTCCTGAATTTTTATCCACCACATGGGGACGTGGGACCAGCCCATTCCACATCTGCACCCCTCCCACCACTCTGGATGAATATGGTTTCTTTAATACCGTAGTTGTTGAACTTCCATTCAACTTGTTACCTGACGGTTCTGGGTGATGGTTATTCTATATTTTAGTTGTAATTTCAATGTGGTTATATGAGAATATGAACTGTGTTTGCCTATTCTGTCATCTTGACCAGAAGTCTACAGTTTTTAAATTATGGTTTTAACACAGTTACTACAAAGTCAATTCTTATTTTCAGGTGTTTCATTTTAAAATATACTGTTAGAGTTCAACTCTTTTTAAAATTATATTTATTTATTTTAGAGAGAGGGGAAGGGAGGGAGAAAGAGAAGGAGAGAAGTGTGTGATTGCCTCTCACACACCCCAGACTGAGGACCTGGTCCAAAACCCAGGTATGTGCCCTGACTGGGAATTGAACCAGCAACCCTTTGGTTTGCAGGCTGACACTCAATCCATTGAGTTATACCAGCCAGAGCTGTAGTTTAATTCTTACAGTGCACATACTATATTGTGAGTACTTAGATTTTAAAACTTCAGTAAAATTGAATGTGATGCAATTCAAGTAAAGTATCTTTTAACTTCAACTACTATGATATATAAGAAAGGTTTTTAAAATAGTACACTTATTATTTTAGTATATCCTCATGAGAAGGGATATCAATGTCAGTCCCAAACACATTACCATGTTCCATTTTTATAAAATTTCTGGAAGGCATAGTGATCTGTGTACTCCCAGTAAAAAGTAAAGTTATAATTTCTCATGAGTGATGGTTTTACTAGAAACAGTAGTTTTCATAAAACATCTGGAACGTGATAGCTAAACTGGTTCCGATTTTTCTTAGATGTAAATATAATATTTCTACATAGTACAATAGGTATTTCAGCTTTTTTTCTTTTTGTCAGCTCCTGTAGTCTCTGAATAAATCAAGAACTATTTACATTTTGCTCACTGTTAAGCTTCATTTCCATCTAGTTTAACATGTGTAGCAAATATAATGTATTCATTTTTCAAGAAACTTTTCTATTCTTCTGACACCAAGCATGGTTTAGCAAGACACCATCAAAATCAATGATAGCTTTGGTTAACTGTCCTCCAGAACACAATCTTAAAAAGTAGCCAACATTTTTCTCTTCCATACCAATGATCTATTACATAATTATCCCATACAACTAGTATCTGAAATAATGCAGTCCTTAGTAACATAATCTCCTTTTGGATAGACTTTTAAGATTTACACATTTGAATCTATCTTTTGGCACATTTGACCTTAAAGTAATGCTTCTTAAATCACACTTTCACCAACTTCTTGAACCTCCAAAATTATTTAAACTATTAGGATGGACTATCGATCCCTCATTGATATTCACTGTAATCACACTGAGCAGTCTTCACTGTTGCTTAACTTCTTATTGCTACAAATCTTATCCAACTTCAAACCCTTGGTTCTGTTTCCAATCTTAATTGTATTTCCAGTCCTCAGAGTTTAGTATAAATCTTTGCTTTTACTAACACTCTTATATGTATAAAAGTACCTCTTATTTTGTCCACATACAATACCTTCTTAGTGCTTATGGAGTTAAGCCCTAATACCAACCACTAGATAGTACCTTACAGGTACTGACAGGAGAATTTCTCCCACATGGGATAATTATGGAACACACTGTTGATGTTCTTTTGAGAGAACTTTTTGTCTTTATTTATTTATTTAATTAAAAAAAAAAAAGATTTTATTTCATTATTTTTTAGAAAGAGGGGAAGGGAGAGAGGCCGAGAGGGAGAGAGGCATCAATGTATGGTTGCGTTTCACCTGCCTCCAGCCACAGACCTGACTGGAGACCTGGTTTGCAACCTGGTTATGTGCCCTGGCTGGGGAATCGAACCTGCGACCTTTGGGTTCTCAGACCTGTGCCTTAATCACTGTGCTACCAGCCAGGGCTAGAACTTTTCATTTTTAATGATATGCTCAAACAATAGCCTACTTTCCATCCAAATTTGGGAGAGACAGAAATATTGCCTACTCCTATAGCAGTAGCTTGAGACACTTTCATGTGCAAGGCACTGAATTAGGTGCCAGTATTATGATGGCTGAGAGTCATGATTCCTGCCTTCCCAGAACCTGTAGTTTAATAGAGGAGATGGGCAACAAAGTATGAGATTATAATACAGGATGATAAAAACTTAAGATAATTTGTCAGTAAATATATGGAATAGTCAATTGACTTTCAAAAGGACAACCTTATACCCTGGGATCTAAAAGACAACTGGGTGTTAGCTAAATGAAGTGGCAGTGTGAGCATTCCTGGTGGAGCAGACATGTGCAAAGGGACTGAGAATTTCAATTCATTGGCTTCCATGAAATTGAAATCTTGTTGCATAAAATATTAGAATTAGCCCATAGCCTTAATATTACATTTTTCCACTTTGGAATGTGACACGTTGAATTGAGAACAATCCTAGTGTCAAAAACTATAAAGTTGTCATGTTAGCTTTGTCACTGAGCAGGTTCAGGAGTGTGGCATGACTTTCTATTGCCTGATTTTCCTCATCCTCACCCTGCCGTCTTCTATTGTTACAAGAAAATGCACTCACAGACTTCTTGGTGCCACAGAATTAGAATGAACATATCTGTAGTGAATTGATTCATTTTCTATCTATTTGAGATGTACAGCATGCACTGGATGATGCAGCTTTGGTGAGCATGACAGGCAATAATAAGTAGGCAGTTACTCTCTGGAGCATGGGTTCCTTCTCTGTACCTAGGAAAACTCTCTACATTTTGAAAGGAAGCTTTAGATCATCCAACATAAAAGAAACTAAGTATTTTTTATTTTCACCAATCTCAGAGGAAATACTCAAGATGAAGCCCTTTGTATCCCTAGAAAACTGCCTTCAAAAAATAAAACACGTAAAATCTAAATGTAGGAGGATATCAGGTATGACATTTTTTGTTGTCCCAGAACTAGTCAACAGAAATCAAAGTTGAGACAAAGAGGACACAATTACTCCAAATTCTACAGAGATTTATGAACAATTGGGATTGGACATTACCTTTGTACAAATAGTATACAACAGTAGAGATAATGTGTCACTTCTAAAATTGGGCTAGCCCTGGCTGGTAGCACAGTGGCTAAGGCGCCGGCCTGCGAACCCAAAGGTCGCAGGTTCGATTCCCCAGCCAGGGCACATAACCAGGTTGCAAACCAGATTGCAAACCAGGTCTCCAGTCAGGTCTGTGGCTGGAGGCAGGTGAAAGGCAACCATACATTGATGTCTCTCCCTCTCTGCCTCTCTACCTTCCCCTCTTTCTAAAAATAATGAAATAAAATCTTAAAAAAAAAAAAAATTGGGCTAGAAAAAGACTCTGGCTACTGTTTGTTTAATTTCCCTCAACCTTTCTGTTGAAGGAAGCTTTCTGCCCCACTGTGAGCTGCCCTGTGGACAGGCCTGCACAGCGTGGAGTTGGCAACTGTGGTCAAGGTTGAGAAGAGCCTGGAGCCTGCTCTATGGACTAATTGTGTAGCCCCCAAATTCTTATTTTAGAGTCTTACCCTCCTCCAGCACCTCAAAAGGTGACTGTATTTAAAAATAGGGTCTTTCTAGAAGTAATTAAGTTAAAGTAAGGTCATTAGGGTGGGCCCTGATCTAATAATATAAAGAGTCCTTATACGAAGAGGGAATTTGGACACAGACATATACAGAGGGAAGGTGATGTGGAGACATGGGGAGAAGAAAGACATTTATAGGCCAAGAAGATAATCCTGGAATGAATCCTCCCTCATAGTCCTGAGAAGGAAGCAGCTCTGCTAACACCTTGATCTTGGACTTTCAGGACTGGCAAAAATATATATATATATGTATATTGTTTAAGCCATCCAATCTATGATGCCTTATTAGGCAGCCCTAGCAAACTATCACACCTGCCAACAACCAGGTGTGTGAGCTTGTTAGAGGATCTTTAGAGGCTAGGTGAGTGAGCTTAGCAGCTCCTCCCCCAAACTGGGCCTTAAGAAATTGTTACAGTACACTGGACAAAAGCAAATCATAAAAGGAAACCTGGCATGTGATGGAAACTGATGACCACATTGGGTTTAGTGGAAAGTTGAAAGTAAATTTTTCCAAAGGGATTGTGAATATTGGAGTCCTCGATATTAAGCTCAAGAGTAAGGCTACTTCACATTGATATAAAAATCTGTATTTTGAAAATAGATTTCATTTCTCATGTACAAAATACATGATGAGAAAATCAATATGGCACAGATCATCATGGGAGAGAGGACCCAGTAGGAAATCCAGGGAACAAGGGAAAAAATTTAAAAGTAAGGAGATAACCTAATCTTGAAGTTAACAAAATAAAAAAGGAAGAAACTGTTGGAAGTAGATTTCTATATTCTTTCCTAGGTAAAGATTTATACCAGAGCATTTTTGTAGAACTTTTATTTTTCCCATTCCCCTTCTTTCATTAGTTACCTTCAGTGGCTCCTATTGCTTCAAGGATCCATTTTAATTATAACCTGGATTTGCACTCCCCCTAACAGTTTGCCAAGGTCAAGCATTATAGCTTCTATCAAGTGTGTGTCTCCCTCTCTGGATAGCCCTTCTCTTCTGGCTCATCATATCTCCTTATTCTCTCCTATACACAGTTTACTATTTATAACTGTGTACCTCAAAAGTTTAACATCAATTAAATTTCCGTGGTGTGTGATTTTTATTTTTGTAGCTTACTATGTTGAAAATATTTTATAAGTTATTTAACTCATGAAAGAATGTTTGGCAGCCAGAGGAAATTATGTGTTAAAAAATAGAAGTTGTTCATACTCTTACTACCTATTGGTAATCACTAGACAATTTTGGTCCATATCTTTTCAAACTTTTTCTATGTATACATCTACACATAAATATTTTATTGAGTATTTTAATTATTTATATTGGGATGATACTAGTTCATAGTATACTGTGACCTACTTTTATCACTTAAAAGTCATGCTGAAATACTTTACAACGGCTTCAATTGTTTGGGCATAATTTTTTTTTGATTGTATTCAATATCTTCAGAGAGAAGGACAGGGAGGGAGGATAAAAGGGAGAGAAACATCAATATATGGTTGCCTTTCACTTGCCACAAGCTGAGGATCTGGCAGGAGACCTGGCTTGCAACCTGATTATGTGCCCTGACTGGGAATCGAACCAGTGACCTGTAGGTTCACAGGCCAGCTCCTATTCACTGAGTTACCAGCCAGGGCTGGGCATAATTTTTGAAGGTATAATTTTTATGTATAATAAACTTTATATATACTCATTTATGTCATCATTCTGCTACAATTGGTAACTAAAGTGACTTTCCTACTTTTAGAAATGCTTATTTGATAACATTCTGCCCTTAAAATAAATGTCTAGATTAGGATAAGCATGTTCTTAAAGCATTTGATTTGTATCGTCAAACAGCTCTCCATAAGAGTTGTCCAATCAATTTGGGAAGAATTGGAATATTTTTAAAAAAGATTTTATTCATTATTTTTAGAGGGAAGGGCAGGGAGGAAGGAAGAAAATGAGAGAGACATCAATGTTTGGTTGCCTTTCACCTGCCTCCAGCTATGGACCTGGCTGGAGACCTGGCTTTCAACCTGGTTATGTGCCCTGGCTGGGAATCATACCAGCGACCTTTGGGTTCGCAGGCTGGTGCCCGTCCACTGAGCCACCAGCCAGGACCAGAATTGGAATATTTTTAATATACATGCTTCCTAGCAGAAACACAGTAGATCTCTCCACTTTTTAGATTTTGGTGTTCTGAAGTCGTATTTAAAAAAAAAAATTTATATAGATTCTATACATTTTTTAATCCAGCTGGTTTTAATAATTCTCTCTGATGTAAAATTGTCTGGTACTTTTTTTCTGCTTTTCAAACCCAAGACATCTTTCAGAACCTGAACACAGTATTTAACACTCTCAAATTTATCATATTTTTAATTCTTAATTATGCTGTAGAATATTTCTCAAATTATTGTTCCTCAAATGTTATGGTGAAATTATGCCGCTTCCTGCTGCTATTCTTTCTGCTTCCTCACTTCTGGAACAAAAATTATAAAACTGACACCTGTTTTGGTTTGGGAAACTTTCTTCCAAAGTAGCTGGATAAAGATGTTGATAATTTCCTTTTTATTTTTTTCCACACAAGTAAACTGCTTTCCCATCTTACATGTTATGTATTAAAGGAAAACTCGGATCTTTGGATTTAAAGACTAATAATATAACCTAGCAAATACAATGAAAGAGACATTTCTTTATATTTTATCCTAACAGTAGTTCATATAACTTTATAATATACAATTCAAGCAAAATAGAAACTATATGTTAAAGTGATGGGTGAACCCACTAGAAATTTAGCAGTTACAGGATACAATTTCCCACAGTGTATGTAGTTCTCTCTTTTGGAGAATTTGATCTTATGTATGCTATATAGCTTGTGATACCTCTCACTTTGACTTTTCAGTATGTGGAAGTGTTATCCTTTTTACTATGAAGTGTCTGTTTTAGCAGTTTTTAACAAAGAATTGAGTTCCATTTAATCTGGAAACAAAGGTGGAGTGCTGAAATTGTGAAATTAAAAATTACCCATCAAAAGTGACTTTTATTGCTCTCTCTGAAGATCTAGGTTAATATGCTTTTAAATTAAATCTCACTAACAATTGAAAAAAATTACAAAAACTCTATTTAAAAACTCTTAGCATTTGCTCTGAGTGATGTGGCTCAGTGGGTTGGGCATTGTCCCACAAACTGAAAGGTCACTGGTTTGATTCCCAGTCTTGGCATATGCCTGGGTTTCAGGCCAGACCCCCAATTGGGAATGGGCAAGAAGAAACCCATCAATGTTTAGCTCACACATCAATGCCTCTCTCCATCTCTTTCTCCCTCCTTCCCACCCTCTCTAAATTATAAAAAATAAAATATTTTTTTATCTTAACTTTAACATAAGGTAATAATTTAGTGTCCTACCATTTTTTTTTAATTGAGGGAATTTTACTGATAGCTTTCTTAAAATATCTCTCCCTTCTAAATGTTCTTTTTTAGAATTAGTTTATCATTAGTTATTCACAAAGATCTCTATCACCATTAAAAGTAATTTAATATAGTAATCTGCAGCTAAAAATAACTGTGCTCAAGAATTTTTAAACCAGTGAGTATTAGATTATTTTTTTGAAAACACTCTAAGCATATTAAGGTAATTAAATAAATATTTCAGAAATTTTTGAAGCAGAAATAAGACAGATTTAAACTATGTAAACATAGTAAAAAGACTTGGCATTCCTGTGTCTGATAAGGAAATATTTCACTTACAGATAAAATAATACACCAGTACAGGTAGTTTCATTTTGGTGCTTGAAGGCACACATTAAAAATAAAGAAAGAAAGGGTTAATCAGGCCTAGAAAGTTTGGCTTTCATTTTAGGGTGATAGCACATGGCCTAAATTTGTACCTTTCCTCACAGTGTTAGTTTATATTCGTTTCTGTTTAAAAGTTGCACTAGTAATACCTTGCTAGTGACTCACAATCCATTTATACCATTATAACTTTAGACAAAATAATCCTCCTGCATTATTTAAACTCTTTAGTTTGCTTGAAAAATTGGCTGAAAATTAAATCAATTTGGGGGAAATTATAGCACATTAGCTAATTTTGTAAATACATTCCTTGACCGAGGTAGGAATTGGGCTGTTTACTGACATCAAAGCAGAAGCAATCATTCTCCGTGGAGGAAACAATGAAGAGAATTACCTGACTTTGGACCTGATACATGCCAGCCAATAATCACACGAACGACCTGATGACACCCTGAACCACAGCAAGAGATGGATCCAGAAAAACAGATCCGGCTAGGCATCTTTTTCCCATTACCTCTAGCTTTTAGTAGGCAAAAAGCATCTTCTAAAAGCCAACATTTTCAAGTTTGCTTTAGACTGCTACATAAAGTATGCATCATTTAGGATTCTACCCAATTCAAGGTTATAATTGATTGCGTAAAGCGAACCAGTCATGAATATTTACTATGGGAAATGATTATTTTACATTTTTAACCATACATCTGTTTGGTTTTGTCATTTGATAAAAAGAGCCCTCCCTTGCACTCATAGTGTTCTTATTCCAGATCTAACTGTACAAACATTCACGTCAACTTCTTTCCCACACACTTTGAGAGCACTTCTGTGCAGATGAGTTTACGTAGATGAATTATTTAATACAGGGAGAGACCCATTACAGTGCAGCGCATCAATATTGTTCACTTGACTTCTTGCCCATGATCAGGCCTCTGAGATGCCATAGATTGAAAGAATGGGGGGCCAATTCTTGTGGAACAGGCAGGATAGAGAAGAAAAGAGGGTAGAATGGAGTACATTTTCTTCCTAAAACAATGTGTTTACACACAAACACACACTGTTCACAATCAAAAGTTTCTTGTGTTATGACCCCGCAATGTACATTACTTGATAAACTATGTCTCCCATAACTCAGCAAACTCCAATATTTATATTTACAAGCAATTTGGTAACATTAAACTTGCTCATATTGGAGTCACTAATTTGAGGCTCTGGTTTACCAATTGTTATGACAAATTATATTTTACAAAAATAAAGATTACATTTAAGGATAGCAAAAGTTATATTATGAATGCAGTATATTGGATTCAAAGAAAACATTTTTGGCAGTATAAAATATTTGAAATTCAATTCATGTTCCCAAACAAGCATAGAAGATATTGTTATAAAACAGTATTTTTTTTGGTCAAAATACTCTTTTTCTTTGCAATGGGGTACATGTTCACAGGAATTTGTGTCATAGCTCGTAAACATGAAAGTGGACTGGTTGTCTCTCAATATATTTTTGGTGCCTTAAAAAAAAATAAGCTCATACTTTTATCTCATGCCTACATATTCAATACTTCCATTATGAACAAAAGCTACATTTTATAATTTCAGCAAATAAATATCAATCATTAAAGGAGGAAAATTTATCTTTTCCTACATGTTTGATGCAATGAATTGAAGTGCTTATTTCTACCATCAATTTTATTTGAGTCCCATTTTCTTTGACAAATGGAAAGGAAAGTTTTAAGCATTAATTTTGTATGATCTGTATTATCAAAGAAAGAGATAATGATTCATTCAATGAGCATTAACATGAAAGCTAGTACTCTGGTCACAATTAATGTTTACCTCATCACCAGACATAGAAAAGAAGTGAATAACAGAGCAAGTCTATTAAATGTGCCACAGACAAAGGCTTTTAAAAAAATGTAAAAGCATTTTGTAACCATCTTTGATCTGAGAGAGAAAAAAATTGTCCAGCAGCATTGCCATTAGGATATAAATCACTACTGGAAACAAGTAAGCGGTGTTTCTATAAGTGGTTAGAAAAAAATAACTCAGTGATACTCTTGGTCTTTTGAAAAGAGTTAGGTTATCATCTGACCAAAGGCCTCTTTTGAACCACTGTCTGCAGTGACAAAATAGCATTCACTTTATACAGGTTACAGGAGATCAATCATCTACAAATTAATCACATTGGTTTAACACATTTAATCTCAGACTCCCTCTAGGACAGTCTCTATGACACTGCTTCCTATTGTACCTCCCATCAGCCCGGGTAGAGATCAGAGTCTTAGAAGTTTTTCCCTGGAGAGCCCATCAGCGTTTGGTCCATGAAAGTGCATCATAAAAGAATTAAAAACCTCCTCCTGCAAACAGAAGTTAGTTCTCCTGTGGGATTCAGTTACATCTTCAGATAAGAATCTTTGTAATTGGGTAAAGATAAAATTACAATAAAGACAAGCAGTGCAAAGGCCTGCTATCTGACCTTGCTAAAACCCCATCCCATGCTTTTGCGGGCAATTTTCATTGAAGTATTCCCACGAGCATATTAGAAATACAGTGATATTAGTCCAAAGCTGGTTGAAGAAGGTGGAAAGGAGTGCTTTCTATATCCCACTGTGTCTTTGTACAGTAATTCTGGCATAGTTCCTGCCATCACCTACCACCTGGTTGGTTGTGGACCTTGGCCTTGAAATTACCTGGAAAGAAGCTTGTCAGAGATGAAGAATCTCAGGTGTTTACCAGAACTACTTAATCAGTATCTGCACTTTAAAAAAGATCCCTGGTATATTTGTGAGCACATTAAGATTTTAGAAGCCCTGATCTGTTATACTTATTTGATTTCCATCAACACATAACTTGCTCTGCGCTAGCCAGAGATAGCTTCTCTTGATCTTACAACTCAAGATAGAGTTTTCTCTAGCTTTTATCCTTTTTTTTGACTGAATGAATAGAAAATATTTGATGAGGGAACAGTTTACATTTACTCAAACTATTTAGCTTCCAATTAAATTTATTTTGGACAAATTTACTGTGTCATAATAATATGTGCAATATACTTGACATAGAACAATTAGTGGTAAAACAGAACGGTATAGGTGAATTGTATGTACTCTGAGTTTATTTCAGAGTTTGCTGTGCTACTGCTTAATTCTGTGTTTCATGTAAATTCATCTCCTAAAACAGATGCCATGGAAGCAGCATGTGCCATAGAGGGATAACTCCATCAGTCTGAATCGCAGAAGAAAGGAATGGAACAAAACTACACTGACCTTTGACTTATGTTGCACGTAATGTGAGGAAGAAAGGGTGTTTGTTTTAGTTAGGGATGAACACTTCAGATTGCTTGTTACTGTAGCGTAATCTTGCCTACTTGATTGAAGCGATCAGCTAGCTATTCTGTCGCTATCAACTAATTTCACCTCTTCATTCTTTCTCTCCCTCTCCACATATACATACATATGTGGGTGTGTCTATTTTCCCCAACATATTGTATGTATAATATCAGTTGCTTCATGTATTCTTCTACTGTGATTTCAGTTATGTTTTTGTTCTCCTATGTCTTTCCCTTTCTGCTTCTAATACCTACCTATTATCACCCCTCAAGAGGACAAGTCATTTTGTCATCCTGTTGAGTGGAATGTTTATGACCAACCAGTTAATTGACAATTGGTCAGTCTTTATATTGGTATAGGAGGGGAGGGTCAAAAAAATAACAAGAATTACCTTCTGTAGGATGGGCCCCTTGTGGTACAGGCTACTCCCACTAGATCAGTATTTTAGGAACCCATCTGTATCAGTGTACTAGCTGGCATTATTGTGAGAGGCTGCATTTGGCTTCCATGAATTTTTTATTGAAAGAAGTTTCTTTCAATGAGTTTGCTCATTTCTTTCTTTCTTTCTTTTTTCTTTTAATTTTATTATTTTTAGAGAGAAGGGCAGGGAAGGAAGAAGAAAGGAGAGAAACATCAATGTATGGTTCCTTTCACTTGCCTCCAGCTATGGATCTGGCTGGAGGCCTGGCTTGCAACCTGGTTTTGCCCTGACTGGGAATCGAACCAGTGACATTTGGGTTCACAGACCAGTGCCTATCCACTGAGCCACTAGCCAAGAGTTTGCCCATTTCATGGTGGGCTATTTACTAGTAAACCTGCCCGCCTCATGCTGAGTGTTCAGCAGTTTTTAAACAAAAACAACATGACCTCTATGCCTCACCCTCCCTATTCACCGAAACTCATCTCACCCAGAGAAATTTTTTGTTTCTGATAAAAAATATCCTCAAATGGAATCATTTTGTGGATGTGGAAGAGGTGAAACAAAAAAATAGCAGAAAGCACTAAAAGACATTGTAACTAATGAGTTCAAAAACTGTTTTGAGCAGTGGAAAAATATATCTCAGTAGGTGTATTGCATCAGATGGAGAGTACTTTGAAGGTGACTAAAGTATAAACACATAAGAGTAAATGCACAACTTTTATAAATAAATTATGAAATTTTTTGGGTGCCCCCATATATGAGAACTCAAATGTGGCATGTCATCTGCTACATGGATAATTTTTTAGTAACAATTTTTGTGAATGGAAGAATGTCATATTCCCTTAAGTTTTCTTAGAAATAATAGTTATTAGAGTCTATCTTTAAGACTTTCTCAAATCATTAACATTTATTAATAGAGTAATTGTACTATTACTCTGGAGTTTTATTCAGGAAATCCAAATGTAATCAGAAACTAAAATAGTGTTGAAAAAACACTGAAAATTTCTACTGTCATTTCTTTTTATTAACAAGAATACGTACTTTAATAAAAATCAGATTGATCTCTTATTTTAGGATATTTTATTTGGTTTATTTTCCTATTAGTCATAGGAGATGAATGATACCATTCTATTCAATCACTTTGTTACAAACCTTATAATAGAGGGAGTCTATATAATCTCCGGGCACTGCTCAGCCTGCTGTTTATGAATCCATCTAAACCTTACAACCACTTTTCAGGTTGACAATTCTTAAAACATCAGTGGATATGCATGCCAATTTTGTGAAATATCTCTGCAAATAATGCATCCTAAGTTATTTTTATAACTTAGAGACTTCATCCTGCAGAAGAGAAATAGCTTCAGCATTCTTTCATTTCTGTTCAATCAGAAATTCGTGTTCCTATGCAGGTCTATTTCATTTAGTCACAGCACTGTCGAAACCAAAATCTCAAAATAGCTCTGAAACTGCTGAGTGGAATAAGTCAAAATAGAAGCTCAGACTCACGGTTGAGCACCCACATTCAGAAATTCCATGAAGTTTTTAGTGGCGACAACGGGGACAGAATACATTAGAAATAGTATTGTTCTTGGCCTAGTGTATTTATAAAGGGAATCCTGAGTTTGCTGCTTTCTGTATGATCTTCACTTGTCTGAGTTTCAGTGCTGTCATCCATAGCTCAAATTAGACTCAATGTTTATTATAAATAAAACTGGAGATTCTTATTTTGGTGACATCTTGTGTTCCCCTAAGTCAGTGTCTCTAAATTCACACCGCCTCTGTAAACTTAGACTTTTCTTCAGGACTAATGATGGACTATTAGGCTAAGCAGCATTTTGCACTTTTCATCTTTCTCAAACTCATCTTTCCCTATGTTTCAAATCCAGATGGATATTTTCATTGTCTTATTTTAGATAATTAATTTCATTACACTAATGCTATAGACTAAATTGTGCTCCCATAAGATTTATGTGTTGAAGCTCTAACTTCCAATGTGACAGTGTTTGGAGATGGGGTTTTAAGAGGTGATCAATGTGAAGTGAAATCATAAGGATGGAATCATCATCTGACAGAATTGGTTGCTTTATATTGAACTAAAATGACAAAGATTCTCTCTTTCTCTCTTGCTCTCCCTTTCTCTCTTCCTGTCTTCCTGTGCACACAAAATGGAGGCCATGTGAGCAAACACTGAAACACTGAGATGGTGGCCACCTACAAGCCAAGAAAAGAAGCCTCAGAACAAAAACTTCACAAGCTATTAGGAAAATGCAAATCAAAACTACAATAAGATACTACCTCACACCTATTAGAATGGCTATTACAACAAGATAAGTAATACCAAGTGTTGGAGAGGTTTTGGAGAAAAAGGAACCCTCATTCACTGTTGATGGGAAGGTAAACTGATATACCACCATGGAAAAAGAGTATAGAGGTTTCTTGAAAAATTAAGTATAGGATTACCCATGTGACCCAGGAATGCCTCTTCTGGGTAGCTACCTGAAAATTTTGAAAACATTTATTTGCAAAGAAGTATGCACCTTTGTGTTCATTGCAATATTATTCACAGTGGCCAAGGCAAGGAAACAACCAATAGATGGCTGGGTAAAGAGGATGAAGTACATATAGTGGAATACTACCCTACCATAAGAAAAGATGAAATGCTGCCATCTGTGACAACATGGATGGACCTTGAGAATATCATACTAGAAAAATAAGTCAGACCGAAGTCAAGAACCATATGATTTTATGCATATGTAGAATATAAAACTGAAAGCAATAAATGAACAAACAAGAAAAACAAACAAAAACTTAGACACAGAGAATAGTATGGTGGTTATAAGGGAGAATGTGGATGGGAGGATAGTAAAGTATAAGGGGGTCAAATGTATAGTGACAGAAGATAATTTGACTTTGGGTAGTGGGTACACATTGCAATATACAGATCATGTATCATAGAGACATGCTTGAAAGATATATAATCATATTAACCAATGCCAACTTAATACATTTAATAAAAAATAAAACTACATTTACCAACACTTTGATCTTTGGACTTCCCAGCCTCCAGAATTGTAAGAAATTAATTTCTGTGGTTTAAGTCTCTCAGTCCATAGTACTTTATTATAGCAGCCTTAACTGATTAATATAATTGCCTACTGCCCTAGTATTCATTCCCCCTAATCCATAATCTGCTCTAATGAAGATATCTGCATTTGTCAAAAGCTTCTTTAGTATCCTTGAACTAATAAAATGGCATAAATAGTAGGAGTGGAATGACTGGCTTAAATAAGACAATGCAATATATAATTAGGGTTAAGATGAAGATAATTGAGGAGTAGACGTAAGTAAGATTCTGCCAATAGAAGGGAATGGGTGGGAGGTGACAAGAACTATAAGGAAAACCCTTTATCTCATGATCCTAATGTGCTTCTTCATTGGTTTTCAAAAACACATGCATATAAAATCAAACAACATATTAGTGACTAGTCAAAAGGGAAAAGGAGAAATGGATTTGTGTGTGTGTGTGTGTGTGTTTAAATCAAATGCTTAATTTTTTTCAGTACTCTGAAAAAATTCTAGAAAAAAATGTAACCGATTTTATGTAATAGTAACAGAAAAGTACATTGTCAATCCCATACATTTTATGATAGTATATGAGAAAGGATCAGAATAACATCTATAGGAAATGAAAAAAAAACAAAACAAAGCAGAAAGACTTCTATAAAATATTTAAAATTTTATATTTTATTTTTAAATCAGCTGGAAAATATAAAAGATGTTAAAAACAAATGGAATAACTTTAATAAGAAGGCAAAGGGATTAGTCAAAGAACATATATAAAGGATCCATGGACATGGACAATGATGTAGGGATTAACTATGGAAGTGGGGAGAGCTAGGTGGAAGGGAGCCAAGGGGAAAATTTGGTCAACTGTAATAGCATAAATAAACTACTTTTAAAAAAGAATTAGAAAAACTTAAAACATAAGTGACAGAGTTTAGGAAAATTAAATATAAAAAATATATATTAAAACTAGACTAAAACACAAAAACAAATCAACATAGATAAATATAATATAAACATAGGTCATTATGTAAAATATGTATAAATTAGCATGTGAAATATATAATATATGATGTATATGTATATATATGTTATGAAACAGAAGATTAAAAGGATAAAAATTTTAAAATGGAAAAAAGTATTAGACAGTGAGGACTATTAATAGGCAAAGAAATGCCAGCATACAGATTATAGAAATATCTGAAAAAAATCAAAACAAGGAGAGCCCTGGTTGGTGGCTCAGTGGATAGGCCCCGGTGCAAACCCAAAGGTCACTGTTTGATTCCCAGCAGGGGCACATAACCTGGTTGCAAGCCATGCCTCCATCCCACTCTGTAGCTGGAGGCAGGTGAAAGGCAACCATACATTGATGTTTCTCTCCCTCTCTGCCTATCTCCCTTCCCCTCTCTCTGAAAATAATAAATAAAATATTTTAAAAAATGAAATAAAAAAAAGAAAAAAAGGAAAAAATAAAACAAGGGTATAGAATAAATATTAAATTACAATAAGAAACTTATACTGAAAAGAAAAAAACATGTTTTCATCAAACTTCAACACCAATGATTTATACCAAATGAATACCAAACAATAATATATTGTTTCTTGAATATATTCAAGAAATGAAAATATAAGCCACAACTTTTACATTTTACAAAACTGATTTTCTTACATAAAAGTCACAAAATGCGGGATGGGTGTAATACAACAATAAAATTTTTTAAAAAGTCACAAAATGCTGTTGACCTATATAAACTCAGGGAATATTGTTTCTTTTTCTGAGGAATCTGTGACAGGAATCAGACAACCAAAATGATTAGGGAGACATTGACATAAGAAGTAGAAATGAACATTAAAATAATTAATTATAATTAATTTCAAATGAGCACTAAAAAGGAGAGACTACATTATGCTCTAACCATGAAAGAATAGTACAGGTATACCAAAAATAATGGGGAGAGTATATAGAAATAATATGTGCCAAACTATTTTTTGAGAATTCTCAGTGGATAGGGTGTTATTAAAGTTGTTCTAAAACTTCAGTATGTTTAATTTGCAGTAAAACAAAGAGTAGTTATACAATTTTCTAATTCAATAATTACATGTGCATATGTACTTGTGAATATATAGTATGTATATATGGTGTGCATATGTGTGTATATAAATATTATATGTGGATACATATTTTAATTTATTTTTTTCTTAGCTTACCACCAGAGTCCAGAGACAATGACCTCAAGGACAATTGGAATCACTAGGTCCTAGCATTTAAGTTGTAATATTAAAATACCATTTAGCATCACAATATTAGGGCAGCTTGGAAACATACCTGAAGATACATCTGGGGTGGCAAATGTCCAAGCTAAGCCTAGAACACCTTGTTATACCTATTGATGATGAAGCTGTCAAAGTTTACTGGGGTACTGTTAAAAATTACTAGTTATGTCAAAAGGAGCCAATTTGAAGATATTCACATTGGCCAAAAATGGAATAATTGTACTTCAATAAAGATAATAATTGAAACTGATTGAAATGTATCAATATGCTATTTTAAAAACAGATAAGGAAGAAAACAAGCATTTATCTTGGTCCACTGAGTAAATAATAGATGAAAAGAGTGTCTCTTCATAATAACATTTCAACTGAAAATAAGCAATAACTGATGTGTGGAATATTACTAATTTGAAATCCCCAGTGAATTAATGGACATAGACATTGAGTATCAACAACTGCCAACATTACACACACACACACACACACACACACATACACACATACACACACAAATGGCAGCTGTTCATTATATGCCTCTCTAAGAAGGAAATCAATATCATTGTAGTCTTGTCAAAACTATTGAACATAAGTCTGATTAAACTTCTGGATTTCTCTATCCTTTGTAGAAAACAGGCAGAAAAATATATAGATCTACTAAATGCATATGATATCACCAAATTCTAGATTGTGTGAAATGCTGTAAGTCAAATGGCTCCAATTATTAAACTGAAAAATTGTTGAGTGCAAATGTATGGATGTGAAACCTGTAGGTTAAAGGAACTGAAAATTATACTAAGTCAAAAAAATGGGCAGAGCTACAATGCCTAGAAATGTACATAATGATGATAAAAATTATAAATAAACACATATCATGATTAGCATAAAAGTTAACCGTAGTTACTTTGTGGGGAGGGAGAGGATAGTGATTGGGACTGGGAATGTTAGAGGCTTTGTAGGTGGCTCATGAAGTTCTTGATTGGGGTGGTAGTTACAACAGTGCTCACTATCATTACTAAATATGCTCAAATCGTGTAGTAATATCACAAAGTAATAAGTAAATTTTCTCTTTAGCAACACCCTTCCTCTTTTCTGTAAATCATCACTGGTAGATTACTAGTGTATACTCTCCCAGTTATTTTTCTAACCCTTTACATATAAAATAGATAGATGATAGATAGATAAATAGATAAATATAGATCAATGATAAATATATACATATTCAGTAATAACCATAAGCATAAACTTATTCAAGTTTTTATATATTTGCTTCATAAAATTCAGTCAACCTGTACATATTACCCATTAACTTCCTTTGCTCCCTGAAAATATGACCAAGATACATTTTCTACTAGACTCCTCCTTTTGAATGATTACACATAGACAATATTTGTTAGAATGGTCTTAAAGTTATTGATTTATTTTAATCATTTTATTAAACAGTGGATATTTACAAAACATGTAGACATATATGAAAGGTATAAAGAATAGTGATACAATGAAGACTTGTACTCCCATCAACCAGTTGTAGTTCAGTAACTCTGAAATTCTCTATATGTCAGACATTATCTCAGTCCCTTTCTTGGACAATTTTACAGATAATTTGGTTATTGTTGAAGTTTTTTGGTCTATATCCATATCTTCAAAATTTTATTACATTTCTTTAAATAAACTCATAGTAGGAATAGTTATTTTAAAGTCTGTGTCTGATAATGCCAATATCCAGTCTTAAGATCTTGAAATTCTATTGTCTAATGTATTCATTTGTCCATTGCATCTTGTTTTCTTGTACACTTTGTGATTTTTTAAATTGTTCATAATTTTTAGATAATTATTTATGGAAATTTAGTGTGAACCTGAATTTCCAATGAAAATTCACATAATTTTTTTAATAGATGCCTGTCAAAACTACTACCACCAACTTGGAACGATTTTCAAATGAATTCTCAACCTGTGTTTTGTAAGGTTACCTCACAGAGTTGAATTCTCTCATCACTGGCTCTTCAATGTCTACTGATGAGTACATGAAAGAAGGTAAAAAGTCAATATAAACATCCAAGAAATCTGCGTGTAATACTGTGGTAGGAACTTTAAAATGTGCATTACAGGGATGTGGCTGTATTTTTTGTTCTATAATACTACAATAGTTTTCTTATATTTTATATTTTATCTCATTTAACTTCAAACTATTCTAGAAGGCTAATATTAGCAATATTCTATAGTTAAGAAAGCTGAAGTTATTAAAATTTAGCTAACTTTTTCCTGTTTTTTTTTTTTTTTTTCCTGCCATTTCCTACTACCACAGTGCCTGTGACTGTCCTCCTTATTATTCATTCCAACTTTCAGGCCATTTCTCCTGTCTGCTTTCTTTTTTAAAGGCAGTCCTTTGGAATGCTAACTTCAGATTAGATCTATTCTCTTTTCTTTTATTGCTGTTATCTAAAATTTCCAAGGGTCTTTTCTTGATTATCAAGTATCTTGGTACCTAGCTCATCTCTTTCTAACTTTATGCCTATCATTAGTCTGTGTGACTATACCCTCCATTTTATTGATGGGCCCAGTATTTAGTCTCTCAAAAATCTTCTATGTAAGCAGCCTACTGTGACCACTTACATGCCCTTTCTAATTCAACGTAGCTGCTTCTCTCCCTCAGTTCTTCTGCTTCCATTGAAACAACCAATCCTTTGACCTCACCTATTCTTCACTGTCATCTGCCTTAGCTTATTCTCAATTTTCTCTTTACCATGCTACTCTCCGTGATTAATCGCTGTAATCACTTCTTTGCAGAGGCCCTCAACTCCCCTGCCTTTCTCTAGTGCTTTCAAACTTGCCAGGCAAAAGGCTAAAACTGATTAAACTCATCCTTCTGCTTACCCTGGGTATACACCTGAATATCTGAACATGATTGGAGAAAAACAGTACCATGCTGATGGTTTTGCACTTTAAGTTTATAGTCACTGATCTGCACTAGCTATTCAGGAGTGTTCAACAGTACTTTATTTCCCTGGCAAACTTACTTGCCTACTCTGTTGAGATGATTGTTTCATATTTCTCTTCTCTCAAAAATCCCTGAATCCTCTCACTTTCTTCACAATCAGGAAATTCTATTCTGCTTCACTGATAACATAGAAGCCACCAGAGAGAATATTTTTTTTTTCTTTCTTATCATCAAAATGTTCGACCTCTTTATATATCCTCTCAATTGTTCATTAACCATTTAGGATGTTCTTGCCAACAAGCACAGAATACATACAATACAACACTGGCTATAAAATCCAATTACATAAAATAAAGAGATACATGGTTTCAGGAATAGTTAGTTCCATGATTGAAATATTAGAGCTCTGGGTGATTTCTCTATGATTTTAAGATAGCTGCTACAGCTCCAACATCATGTCCTAACACATCTGTAGATTGCAGGAATTTCTCTTTGAGTGTCTCTTCTTTTTAATCAAGGAGAAAACAGTTCCCCAGCCTTTTCAATAAACTTCCTTCTCTATCTCTTTGAGCTTATCTGGGTCCTATACCTATCCCTAAACCAATTGCTATCAGGAAGGAAATATGAGTGGTTAGGCCTAGTTCATTTGGTATGTTTATAGATCCTCAGCATATATTAACAATACTTGGATTTGTTAGAAAGAACAAAGAAGAAAATAGCAGTTTTGGAGAAAACTCACCTTATGACCCCTTTATAATATGCTTTCACCACTGTTACAGCTAATGGCTTGTCTCTATAGCTACTAAAGATTTTCCCCTCCACTTAGGCACTTTATCCCATTTCTTCTAGCTTGCTCAATAATTTTGGCTCTCAACCCCCATTTCCTTTGTATCAATAGTTTCTTTCTTTCTGATCAATTATTCCTATTAATATACAAATATAATATTTCTTAATTGAAAAGTTTTTCTTTTTGACCAAAGATTCCCTCCAATTACACCAGCAAAACAATTTTTTAAAATTTTATTTTATTGTTGTTGTATTACATCCATCCCCTTTTTGCTCCCCTCTGTCCCCCTCCCCACCTACCCATTCCCCTCCAAAGTCAATCCCACCTGTTATCCATGTCTATGGTTCCTTTATACTAGGTTCTTGTCTAAACTGCTCCCCTTTCTTGCCTCTTCCTCCTCCCTCTCCCCAACCCCCTTCCCTCTGACCACTGGAGGCCTATTCACTGTATTCATATATTTGGTTCTGAGCAAAACAATTTTTTAAGTATTATGTATAATCATTGTGTTCACTTTCTCTTTATTCCCTTTACTCAGATTAAATTATTGATGGTCTACATTTTAAAAACTTTTATCTAATTGGAGTTAATATCATTATTGCGACTTACTCTCATCACAAGTGTTCTGAACATGATTCCTTACATTCTATCAACTTTCTTTTATTGCTTATATATTTAATTTACAATTGCATCCATTCTTTCAGTGAATATCAAGTAGAATGAGGACAGGGTAGAGATAACTGAGAAGTGAGAAGGGAATAATGAAGACATGGAGAAGATCAGAAAAACGCTTGGGAAAGTATAGAAGAGGGTGGGATCAAGTGAAGACATTCTCTTTCTTTTCTTTGAACCAGGTAACAAACACCTTTACATGAGCTCCCCCCCCCCCCCCCCTTTTAAACACGATCTTTCAAGAAAGAAAGGAAGAGCACTTGTTTGCCTTTCCAGGCCTTCATTTTCCTCAGCTAGAACGCCAGCCCCTTGCCCCCTAGCACACAGCCATCTGCTCGTCTGGCTCGGCTGCGCTGGCCTGGTCACCGAGCGACGCGTGCAGGAAGCCTGCCTGCTGGAACTGCGCCTGGAAAAGACTGCTGATTTTGGCGTTCTGTTTCCTTTCATCATATTTCTTCTGAATTTTCTTTGATCATTTTTATTTAAAAGCTCTCCCTCTTCAGGAGTCAGCTTGGCCCCCTTCTTGCGGCCCAAGGGCAAGGCATAGGGGGACTGCACCACTGTCTGTAGGGTGTGCTGTCAATGAGCGCGATCCTGTTCCTTACTAGGGTCTTGATATGGACCAGTTCGTTGCTGGATGGTTGTAAACAAGATCAATAATCCTTGTTTTGTGTGTAAGATGGTCCGAACCCCAGGGGAAATTGCCTACGTTCAGTCTCAAGGCTCGGTATTTGTTGCCTCCCTGCACACGAACTGTGCGCATGCAGCCGGGCCAATCTTAGTGCTGGCAGCAGGGAGCCCCAGCTCACATTTTCCTCTCTTGTGGTAGGGCTTCCTGTCTCGTCCCTGGTTGGCGGCACTTGTGCCAATTGTCCCGAGAGACGCCTATGGCTGTGCCTGCTGAGAAGAGGAAAAGACATTTTCATATAAGTAACTGTCATAGCAATTGACTTAAGAGAGTGGTGACATTTTATTAAGTAAAGGCAAATACCGTTTGCCTCTTTGTGGACTCCAATTTGTCTGGTAGAATGTTTTGCTCATAAATAGATACAAAATAGTTATTTGTCAATTTTAATTTTCAAGTTGTAGAGTATTTTCAGAAAGGCTAACCAAACATTGCATGTGCTTTACACAACCACTTATTAAGGTAGGCTAAAACTGAATGATTATCTTTGCTTTTCTATGGTAATTTGAGGTCAGTCATTTAACTTTTCAGTGTCTTAACTTAATCATCAGTAAAATAGGTATAAAGTCCCTCAGTAATATGAGGCTTTTGTGAGGATTAAATTAATTCAGCACTTAGCATATAGCAAGTGTGTCTGCATTATTATTATTATCATTAATTAATCACTTAAAAGATAAGGAAACTGAGACTCATAAAGTTTAAAATTACCCAATTGGAGGGTAGTGAGTTCTTGATTTTAAAAAATCTAGGTTTTTATTCTTTTAAATTTCAATTTAGTGATCTTTCTACTTTACCATATTGTTAATTCAATATGGGTTTAAACATAAATTCAATTCCAGACAAATTCTTATTTCCTTTTGGAGACTGATATTTGTCTTCTTCCTGACAATGAGAATTAGAAAGCTGATTATCTAGACCCCTATTCACTGGCTGCTGACAAGCTGAATCAAATTTAAAGCTCATTTATGGCAATTATGTGTTGTCATTGCCTTCACCTTCATTGCCTTTATGTCTTGTTTGAAATCTGTTTTCCCCTGTTAACTACTTTCTACATATATTTTCTTATTAGCTCTCCTTCTGAATCTCTTAGTTGCAACATAGAGTTGCTTATCTGAGAAGTAGATAAACTGCAAGCCAAAGCCTATGATTTGGAGCTTGCACCCTCGTGTCTCTTTATTTAGGGTTTATAATTGAAACCATTATTTGTTTTCTCTATGATCTCTTAATGTATGCAGAATGGTTCTTCCAATTGTCGGTTACACAAGCCTCCTTTTGTTTCTCAGGCTCAGCTGCCCTGGGGCACAACAGTCTTTCTTTTGAAGTGCTCACACCAGGGTTCTCCAAAATTAACAAGTTTGCCACGCAGCCTCTAATTTTATCAATCTTTTTCTGTTTCTAAATTAAGCTATAATATACATACAGCAGAATATTTTAAGTACATTACTGCTACTTGTGTAGTTTAAGAAGTGTTTGCATATGTTTACATCCTTTTAACCACCACCCAGGCAAGATAAGAGAACATTGCCAGCATTCCCCATTCCCTTGGATTCCTTGTGCCCCATCTTATCCACACTATAATGCCCAAGAGGAAACCACTATTCTGTCTTCCTATCACTATGTATTCATTGTACCTGTTCTTAAACTTTCTATAAAGTGAAATCATACATGCGGCATAAACTTACCTGTTTTTCTTGCTGTTTTTACTCAACATATATATGAGATTCACCCATGTTTTTTATTATGCATATATATACATACATACACACACACACATATATATATATGTATATGTATATTACTTTTAAAGATTTTATTCATTATTTTTAGGAGAAGATCAGGGAGGGAGGAAGAAAGGGAGAAAAACATCAGTGTATGGTTGCTTTTCACCTGCCTTCAGCAACTGACCTGTCTGGAGACCTAGTTTGCAACCTGGTTATATGCCCCGGCTGGGAATTGAACCAGTAACCTTCTGGTTCGCAAACTGGTACAAGCCACTGAGCCACCAGCCAGGGCTGTATTATGCCTATATTTTGATGGTATTGTTTGCTTTTGTAAATTGCTGTGTTTTGCTAATAGAGATTACCCTTTTTAATTTGTATGTTGTATTCCATTATGTAAATATACCTCATTGTACAAATGTATCATTCTCCTTTTTTTTAAAGATTTTTTATTTATTATTTTTCAGAGAGAGGGGAAGGGAGAGAAGAGGAGAAGGAGAGAAACATCAATGTATGGTTGCCTTTCACCTGCCTTTAGCTACAGAACTGGCTGGAGACCTGGCTTGCAAAACCTAGTTATGTTGCCCTGGCTGGGAATTGAACCAGTGACCTTTGGGTTCACAGGGGGACACCTTATACACTGTGCCACCAACCGGGGCCCATTCTCCTTTTGATGGGCATTTGGGTTGTATCTGGTTTGGGCCTGTTATAAGTAAAGCAACGGTAAGTGTAATTATATCTCAGTTTTTAGGTGATGCAGAGGAGACAAAATTATAAAAACTGAATTATTTTAGTTTCTTTGACTCTTGGTTTTTGTTGTTAATCACCTTAATTCTTTGTAAAAATATAATAAAGATAGGAGTTTTGCAAAGGAAGGGAAAAGGAAGCTAAAAGACTTAACAGAAGCATATAAGAGAATTTCACTTACTACCATTAACAATATTTCTCTACACTATTTATTCACAATCAAAAGAATAACAAAACTTTTAGTTTTCATTACACTCAATTCTTTATTTACAATCACAACATGAAGGGTTTATTCAGCTTTGATCATTCCCTACAGATTATTTTTCTCCCCGGTTTTAATTTGTATTCCTTTCTGTTTAATATTGCCCTTATGCTTTTGCTTATCTGAAGTTGAGACAAAGGGTACCCAGCGCTTTTCTTACTCTGATATTACCTGGAGTACACTGGCAATTTCTCTCTACATGTTTATACCACTTTCCTATACCTTTCTTATCTTATGTAGATGGTGATCTAGGACTGTTGACTTTAAAAGATCCTTTAGATTTCTTCATTCTTACCAAGTTATCTGAGCTATTTTATATTCAGTATTTGTTTCATTTATAGAAATTGCTGATAGTTTAAAATATATAAAATACTTCAGAATGGTTTTCCCCCTTCATCTCTCCTTTTTTCTTTTTATCTATTTGCTCAATTCTTATCAACTTTTTACAGAGATCCTATTTCTTATTGAGCTCATCACTCACTGCATTAACATTCTTTACTTAGAGTCCCTACATGAGTCTTGAATTCTTATCTATTTTCTTTTCTTAGATTCAGAATCTAAGTACTATATACTTCCCTGTTACAAATAAGTAGAATAATAATACGAAAGTGGAGGTAGGGAGGAGTAAACAGGTAAAACACTGTTTTTCAGGATTCCCTGGGGCTGAAGAATATTGCTAAATATTGAATATTGCTAAAACAAACTTATTATGATAAAACATATTTGTATTGTTATTTTGAATATATTTTAAAGGTTTATAAGAATATCAAGAAAACTACACCTGGATAAGTATCCTCAGTTTTTCTAAATCTTATACTCTAAGCAACTTTGAGTAAATTCTGGAATCAGACAGTAGATCAACAGACCAATTTCCCTGTAGAAGTGAGTTCAAACTGCCATAACCAAATACTACAGCCTAGGTGGCTTAGATGGTAGAAATTTATGTCTCAGTTCTGAAGGCCAGGAAATCTAAAATCAAAATTTTAGGCCATTTCTTGGTGAGTACACACACACACACACACAGACACACACAAAGACAGAGATCTTTCCCTGTTCTTATAAGACCCCTAATCCCATGATAAGGTGAAGGTGAATCCCAAGGGCCACATCTTTAAATGCCATCACATATATGAATTTGGGGGAATACATTCATTCAGTCCATAACATTCCTAGTATGGGCTATGAAGGAAACCACACTTAATCTCATTTTTTCTAAAACAGAGAAAGTGGAAAGAAGTTTCTATAATATTTGGGTATCAGAAAGAACCTCAAGTGCCATTTGGTCCAGCCTTAGCTAGTTATGTGCAAACTAGTTATGTGCCCTAGCTGGGGAATCAAACCAGTGACCTTTGGATTCACAGGCCGGCCCCTTATCCACTGTGCCACCACCAGCCAGGTAGGAAAAGGTTCTCTTATATTGAGCTCTTGAACAAATAAAATTCTTAGGTTTTGCTCATACTTTCTCCTGTCATCTCTCCCTCATACTAGAGTTAATACACCCCTCTGGAAGTATATACTAGAGTTAATACACCCCTCTGGAAGTATATAAATCTAGTGTGTAAAAACTTAGATGAAGTGTCTGGGGACATTTAGGAAAACCATTGCTCCACCTGGGTAAAGCCCATCAACCAAATTAAGAGATATATACATCTTCAAATACAAATTTTAAATAAGAAAGTAATAACTTTTAATACCTCATATTCATATATTCCTATATATGAATAGCTTGAATATCACCAGTGGCTAGCAATCTCAATCTGATACAATACATATGTGGATCATAAATACCTAGTAGTTCAAGTATTCTTTGATGTAGAACAAATAATCCCATAATTTAAGGGTTTTTTAACAACAATAATTTGTTATTTTTCATAATTCTGTAAGTGAGAAATTTGATCAAGAATAAGGAAGGCTGGGCTATTCTTCTAATTGGCCTATTGTCAATGGGGTTATTCACTCAGCTGCATTTACAGGCAGTGGTGCTGGGCCTGATAATTCAGGAAAGCTTCCTACCTGACACTGTGGTGCATTCCCATTTCATGTCTCTTTTTCCTTGTGGTGTTTCATCCTTCAGTACCTGCATGGCCCTTCAAGAGCAGGACTACCTGTAACTTCTTATAGCATGGCAGCTGCATTCCAAGAGTAAAGATAAAAATTGCCAGACATCTTAAAGTCTAGGTCCAGTCCTGGCCGGTGGCACAGTGGATAAGGTGCCAGTCTTCGAACCCAAAGGTCACTGGTTTGATTCCCAGCCAGGGCACATAACCAGGTTGTAAGCCTGGCCTCTAGCCAGGTCCATAGCTAGAGGAAGGTGAAAGGCAACCATACATTCATTGATGTCTCTCTCCCTCTCTGCCTCTCTCCCTTCCCCTCTCTCTAAAAATAATAAATAAAATATTTTTAAAAAATCTAGGCCCAGAAGAGGCAAGTCATCAGTTCTTCCTCATTTGATTTATTAAAACAAGTCACAGGCAATCTAGGTTCAAGGGGTGGAGTGGGAGAGAACAGAAATAGACTTCACTTCTTGATTAGAGGAGTCATAGTCTCATTGTCACAGGTTATAAGGCAGGAGATGTCTCTACAGACACCTTTGGAAACTCCCTAGCACATTTGGAACATAACAAAATCAGCTAATACCCTCCCCTATGCCAATCAATGTTCCTGGTTGTTTTTACTCCAATGGTCTCTCCACCCAGTTTCAGAAATCCTTCTCAGGCATATGAACTCTAATCTTGATTGCTAATTCTGATCCAACTAAATTTTAAAAATATTTTAATAGATTTTAATCTTCAGAGAAGCTTTAAATTTGGAGCAGAATTGCATAGAAAGTACAGAGATTTTCATATGATCCCCTCTCCTTCCCAGCTGCTTCCATTATCAAACATGTCCCACCGGAATGGAATGGTACCTTTGTTACAGTTAGTGAACCTGCATTGACACATCATTATATTTTGACCCAAATCCATAGTTTACATCAAAATTCAGTCTTGGTGTTGTATATTCCATGAGTTTGAGCAAATACATATGATGTGTATATACTATTATATTATCCAATGGCCCAACTAAAGTTGTATTATTCTGAAATCTATTTTGGTCATTCTTTTAACTCTCTGAGGTAGAAAATCCCACATTTTCAGGGGCGGTGGAGAGAAATTGAACAGTGCTCTTTATGTCATATTGAGAAACCTCTATTTGTCCAAAAGATTCCCCACAGGATGAATTTACAACTCCCTGTAAATATTATTATTAATTGTTTAATTATATTTTTTTTCCTGTAAGATGCCTCTAGGAGCACTTAGTCATCTTTAACCTCATTTCAAACAATTCTGTTAGATTGTGTTATGACAGCTGCATTAAAAGAAAATCAAAATTGGTGAACTTTTGTATAGTCATTTTAATATTGAACATGAACATGTAAGATTAGGCCACATTTTTAGCATATTATGTTTTATTATTTCAAGAAAGGTAAAAAGGCAACTGAAATGCAAAACAAAATGTGTGCAGTGTGGAGAAGGTGGTTTGCCAAGTTACCTGCTGGATGATGCTCCATGGTGAAGATGACAGCAATCACATTGAGATATTGAGAACAATCAACATTATACAACACAGGAGATAGCCAACATACTAAAACTATTTAAATCAATAAAGTTATTGGTGAAAATAAAGAGTTGGTCTTTTATTTTACTATAAAAACTAAACTAACTTTTTGGCCAACCCAATATATATGCTCTACTTAAGCACTAAACAAAGCTAATGTTCTGCCACCCAAGCTTCTTTCTGTTCTTTGCTAAAGGCTCCTCTCTCTATCATTGTTTCTAAACCCTTCACGAACCTGACAATTCTCTTACATATGAGCTCCATTTGGCTGATATAGCACTTAATGGAAACACAGTTTATTTGGAGACTCTGCACAGTACAAAATAGATAGTGTCATCTATGCCCTAGTCCTGGACACTATTAATCTTGTGACACTGTTCTCTTATATTGAGCTCTCGAACAAATAAAATTCTTAGGTTTTGCTCATACTTTCTCCTGTCATCTCTCCCTCATACTAGAGTTAATACACCCCTCTAGAAGTATATAAATCTAGTGTGTATAAACTTAGCTGAAGTGTCTGGGGACATTTAGGAAAACCATTGCTCCACCTGGGTAAAGCCCATCAACCAAATTAAGAGATATATACATCTTCAAATACAAATTTTAAATAAGAAAGTAATAACTTGTAATACCTCTAAGGTTTACTCCTTCATACTCATTATCCTCCGACTGTGCAAATCTTGAATACTTTTAGGTAATCACTATAAGCTACCTCAGAATAGTGGCAATCCAGATCTGATTGTCAAGTGAGGTCATTAACTCTGCATATTCTTAAGACTTTTTTTGCAAAATATGATCATTTTTATTTATTTTTAAAGATTTTATTTATTATTTTTAGAGAGAGGGAAAAGGAGAGAGGCAGAGAAGGAGAGAGACATCAACGTATGGTTGCCTTTCACCTCCCTCCAGCTATGGACCTGACTGGAGACGTGGCTTGCAACCTAGTTATATGCCCTGGCTGGGGAATCGAAACAGTGACCTTTGGATTCACAGGCCGGCCCCTTATCCACTGTGCCAATATCAGCCAGGTAGGAACATTTTAAAAAATGTCCTCAAATGGTTACTTATCATAAAATTCTCATACAAAATTTTGTTACAACTTTCAACTTTTATTATTGTGTTCCATTACAATGTGCTGAAGGTTTATTCTTTTATGTTAAGAAAATTTTTCACACCTGAGATTCTTTGTTCTAATTGCCACTCAAGTTTTTAATCTTACACCCTAGGATGCATCTATTTATTCAGTTAAAATGTCAATTTCTTCTTTCTATAAAATGACTATCCATGACAATCCTTCTATTTACTTCATTCACTCACACAGTGAGTGCCAGATGGAAGGCATGCACCAGGGAGCCAGGCGAGCAAGTTCAATACTTCAGTGAAGTTTACATTCTTATGGGGGAAAATATATAAGTAAGTGAATAAATATTTGTTATAAATTTAGAGGTAAGTTTTATAAAGGAAAGAAACAGGGAATAGAATGAAAGGGATTCAAAGCAAGGGGATGTGAAAGGAGGAAAGAACTTCTGTGAGGCAGTCAAGAAGGGCTCTCTGGTGGAATCTGTGGGCTGGTATTTGGACAGAGACCAGACTCCTGGTAAGGGGCCAGTCTGAGGAGATGTGTAGAAAGGCCATTCAGGTCAGAGGCACAGAATGTCCAAAGGCCTGAAGACGGATCCAATTTTGCATGTTCTGAAGCAGTATGAAAGTCATAGTGAGTGGTGGCAGCTGAGGTAGGAGAAGTCAGTAAGGAAAGGTGGCTCATGAAGTCATCTACACACAATGGCACGTACTGTTCTACTTTTAGTATTAAATACCGGACAACACCGGACAGTGCTGGTGCTACACTTAAAAATATTTCTCTGATCCATTTATCAATCTACTTAGAAAGCTGCCAGTTTTGAATAGGATTTACGGTGAGAGACAATTTTGTGGCAAGTTCAGATAGCAGTGTTTTGTTCTACAAGATCTGGCAAATTCCAGAGTTCCAGAAGAATCTCTGGTGAATAATGACATGTTGAGTCTCAGGCAACATCCAAAAGGAGATTTGCAAAGCAGAGTCTTTTGGTTCTCAAGCAAGACTACAGATTATGCAGATTTCTCTCCTGCTGTGATATTGGGCTCTGTAGAGTGAGTGCCTGAGGACAGAGCATTATGCCCAGGCCTGTGCAACCAAAGTTTCCAGCATAAACTAGTCATTGTCTCCCACCAAGTTGTAAGGATGGTCAGACGCAGCAACAATCCACTGTATAAGAGAAGTGAAATATTTGGGATCAATCGTAAGTCGATGTCTCAGGACCCAATGACATCATTGACAACCCAAATACCATCAACTGAGAATAGAGAAATAGAGAAAAACATGTGTTATATCCATGAATAGAATATTATTTTACAATAAAAATATTGAATACTGATACATCCTAAAACATGGATGAATCTTGAAAACATGATGATGCTAAGTAAAAGAAGCCAGTTATAAAAGACCCTGCATTATATGTTTCCATTTATATAAAATTTCCAGAGTAAACAAATCTGTTGAGTTAGAAAGCAGATCAGTGATTGCTCAGAGCTGGGAGAGATGGACAGTCAGGGAATAATTGGTAAGTGCTATATTTTTTTTCCTTTTCTTTTCTTTCTTTGTTTTTAGGTAATGATAATATCCTAGAATGGATTGTGGTGATGAAAGCACAATCTTGTGAATATACTAAAAGCCATTGCATTGTATACTTGAAATGGTGATGCATATGGTACATGCTTTCTCAATAGAGCCGTTTTGGAAGAAGATGGATTGGCTTGTTTTAATGCTAAAAATTTCAGATGGATAACATACACTGCAGCTCTATATAGTGACAGTCCTGAGAGACAGTGGTAAGGAAGAAAGGCTCCCAACTGGCAGACATTTGAGCAGAATTTATCTAGCCATTGATTTAGAAGGGAGAGAGTTGAAATTAAGGATATTCACAGATTTCCAATCAGTGACAAATAGTTTGGTTAATTGGTCAGGGACCTGCCCGATCCAGAGCAATGAGGTATAGGAAAGGAGCTTGTGGCTAGATCTATGGGACTAAGTACAAATTATATGGATCTTGACTACCAGGACTATGTACCACACTGAATAATCTGTGGGTAGGGTACAGTGATCATAATGAGATCTTGCCCTCAACCAGTCCATTGATTGCACAATAATCCCAAAATGGAGAGGCCTTGGGGCAAGGATGAAGAGTGTGCATGGATCCAAGGCATACAGCTACTGTTGTGGCTGAACATCTAACCAGCCTTAGGGAAGAGCTCTGAGATCCCATTCTTCCAGAAGGGTAACAAGCAACTTGAAACAAATTAATTATACTAGTCCTCTTCCACCTATGGAGAAGCATCAATCATTATTTAGATGGATATACTGTATATTATGGGTATGAGTTTGCATTTCATGTTAACAGTACCATAGCTAGCACCACGATTCAAATAGGAATCTCTTGAAGTGAATTAATCTTGATTTATCAAGATGGGGTTCAGCATAATTTAGCCTTAGACCAAAGAATTCACCTTTTTTGTTCTTTATTTCTTTGAAGGAGGTATAACAATTGACCTAAGACCATGGAAGCCACTGTTCCTGCCTTACGCACATATTGTGGAGAACAGGTAGATTGCTAGAATGTTGTGACAGTGTGCAGCAGGTAAAATTCTGAGATGGGTCCCCAAGATTTCTAGTCCCTTAGTGTGTATGTATTTTCCTGGATGGTCAATCAAGCACTAATGTAGATTTTTTTGTAAAGGGAATTTTGCACTTGTCATTAATATTCCAAATCAGTAGATCTTAAAATAGGATGATTATTTGGATGGATTTAATCACATGAAAAGAAAACAATATTCTCTGGCTGAAGAGAGAAGGGCAAGTCCAGAATAATTCGATGTACTGTTGCTGGCCTGAAGATGGAAGGGGCCACTTGGCAAGGAGTGCAAACACACTTGAGGAACTGACTGTGGCACCCAGGTGATACCCAGCTAGGAGTTTCCAGGAGATTTCAGTCCTAAAACCACAAAGAACTGAATTATGCCAATAACCTGAATTGCTTGTAGTGACAATGTTCTTGGTAATGCACCATTTATGGCTTTCTTCCTTTTTCTATCTTATGCCCCCAGTCTCCTATTGGTGTTTCTTAGAATCAATTATAAAATAAAGTTTTTGCACTTCAATTCTTATCAAGGTCTACTTCTGGGAAGATCCAAGTTAAGAAGATTCTTAAGACAGAGAATGACAGCATCTAATTAATATTTTAAATAGCTACTATTGCTATTTCATGACAAATGGGCAGATGAGCAATAGTGTAAGCTAAGAAACATGATAGAAGGCTATTTCAGTAGTACAAGAGAGGTGCTGGGGGCTTAGACCCAGGTAGTAGAATTTAATTAGATTAAAACTGGATAGATTAAGGGATAGACCAGGGGAGAAGGAAAAATGTCAAATTTTGGCGTGAATAATTAAATGTGTTCTTGAGAAAATGAGGAGGAGGAAGCCAATGATATAGTAGAGGAGGTAGGATGGATAGAAGAAATAATAATTAATTTTTTTGCACACATTCGCTGGTGAACTCTGTATAACCTCTAAGATTACATCCATAGAGAGTTAAATGTGTGAATCTGGAGCTGAGGGAAGAAGTCAGAAAATTAAGTTTGGAACAATATAAATGGCATTTAATAATTACTTAATTTAGATAATAGAACATCACAGTTGGTATTTGGCAAATGCTCATTGCTGGAAAACTTGCTTATATACTTTACTGAATTTTAAAGAATGAGCAGTTGATATTCACAGAAGACTGAATCTTTTTTATTTTGTTATTGCAGAAGTCATCCCAAGTCCCCTAAATTTTGTTTTGCGGGAGTAATGAGGGGATCTACAGACTAGCTCTGAATAGGGTTTTTGGGTTCTAAGTGATATTTCCCTTAAATGGCTTTATATGAGAAGAAACCAATGCTTTAGTAGTCTTATTTTATGGTTTTAAAAATATTTTAATGAGTAAACAATCATCATTTCACTACACTGAGACTATAGTTTTTAATTTTTTGCATATTACATAAAATACAAAATCATTATTTTGTATTTTGCTTTAATTTAATTATTTTTAACTTTGCACATCTTGAAAGTTTTCTGAGATTGCCTAGAATTTATTTACAGAATGTTTTTCAATTACTACATAATATTTCATCACATGGGTATACTGTAATTTTCTTATAGTTAGATATGTAGTTTATTTAAAATTTTCTATTATTATAATGGAAAATTACATTTCATATACTATTGCCTAGCCTTTAATTATACTTCTGTTCATTTCCTTATGCTAGATTCCTAGGAATGGGAAAGTTATTTAAGATTGTATGACCCATGTAGCTACCTTGTATTCTAAGTAGGTTGTGCCAATTTTCTACTACAAGAAAAATGTGAGAGCACCTTTATTATTGTCAATATTAGGCATTGCCTTGGGCAAATTCATAGAAAAATATGGATTTTTTATGTTATCTGCATTTCTCTAATTACTAAGGAGGATTAATTTTTCATATATTTGTGCCACTTTTATTTCTTCTTTCTTGTAATTTGTTCAGATACCTTGCTCATTTTTCTAGGAAGTTTTTGTATTTATTATTTACTTGTAAATTTGGAGGGATGACAAGAACTGTATCTCTTGTTCTGTACAAAATTGTTTCTAGGTACCATTATCCCTTTCATTTTTGCACATAATGACTTTGTTCCAGAAGTCATACATTATATGTGATTAATATAACTCTTCCTTTTATGTTTTCTTTGTACACTTATACATTCTTTCTACACCATGGGATCAAGCAAATAGTAACCATTATTTTCTTCTATTTTTAGTGTCTTTATTATACTTACTTGAAATCTTAGTTCAACTAAAAATGACTTTTGTTTCAGTGTGATATAAAAAAAAAAATCTCAAATTTCTTCTTAGTTCCATGTATTGTTTAATCATTACAAATTTGAAGATATAATAGAATCTATTTGTCAACAATTTATTTTATTCAATTAAGTTACCCTACATTCTTGTTATAATTCAGGGTATTGTTGTTTTTCACATTCATGATGTAAAATCACTTAGACATTTGTTGACCACCTTTGCCTGTTTTATTTTTTCTAATTACAGTCGAACTTTACACTTGAAGTTATCGTTCCACCTCCCATTTTTTTATATAAAAATATACTTGAGAAAAGTGGATATCTACTCTATTTACTAGTCTATTGTCTATTGTCTAGTAGGGTGCACTCTTGCACACCCTACTTTGCGACGCTAGACATAGGGCTCTCTGTAAGCCGCCTTTCCTCTTTGCTGGCTGCTGTGTCAGGCTCTGCCACGAGAGGGCGATAGAGGTAGGATGCGAAGGGTGAGGAGGAACTTGCTCCTTTTTTTCTGTGGCTTCAGGTTGGCTTCTGTTCCTGTGAGCATCACCTGAGCTCCGGTTCTCAGGCAGCAGTTCATTCTTGTAGCAGCAATTATATTCATTTTTCAGATTTCCTAACCCTCACAGAATCAGCCTCACCATGACCTCTCAGAGACCCCAGGACCAGCTACTTGTACCCATCTTCAAAGGTTTGAGTTTCAGCTCTCTGAGACCTTCTCCTCAAATTTCAAAGTATTAACATGTCCATCTTCTTCTTCCCTTGGGGTGGTAACTGCTTCTGAAGTTAGGTCTCTGATTCTGTAAAGTTTTTGTCCCTATCTTTTCAGTCACCCAGTTAAGAGCTTTACACCTCTCTGGTATAACTGAGTTGACATTTTTGCTAACTGGCTCTCACTAATTACAGTATTTCTCCCCTGCATTAGTCAGGCTTGTCCAGAGAAGCAGAACCCATAAATGTGTGTTTCTATACGATTATGTACGATTATGAAGTCCCAGGTCTGCAGAGCAAGTTTGCAAACTGAACATCCATGAGAGCTGATGATGCAGCTCCATCTAAAGGCTGGCAGGCTGGAGACAGGAAGAGCCCATGTTCAGCTTAAATTGATCACTCAAAAGAATTCTCTCTACTCAGGGAAGCACCAGCCATTGTGTTCTCTTTATCCCTGCACCTGATTGGATAAGGCCCACTCACATTAGGGAATGCAATCTGCTTTATTTAATCTATTTAAATGTTAGTTTTTTTCTAAAACGACCTCCCCCAACCATCCAAAATAATGTTTTACCAACTCTCCAGGCAGCCCATGGTCCAGTTAACATCAAATTAACCATCACACTTACATTTATTCTTTTAGGTTTTTAAAACAAGTTTATAGTTATATTTCTATATTCACAGTATATATTTCTAGATAACTATATTTCATATTTTGCTATTTGTATGCAGGGGACAACTGTCCAATATACATTCTAGCTCATTATTGGTGAAATAAAGGAAATCATTTTATTTCCATTTTCATTTTCAGTAATTCTTTATTCTGAAGTTGAGGAAAGGCAAGACCTATGTATTTAGGGTGGGGGATAACCATTGCAGATGTTTCTCACAGAGTGTAAGTGAAAAGTCTATGCTAGCATAGGTTGAATCTCCTGTTCCATTCCTTCTGAAACAGCCTGCTATCTAGGTGAATGCCTATATCATGATACACGTTCATTGGGAAATGGGGAAGGTGTGGAGACTAGCAAAGATGGGAAATATCACAACAAATATTACTAAAATTGGCAATTACTTCTTAAAGAAATACTAGTTATAGTGAATTAAAAATGTTATCAGTGATGCTCTGTGAAGATAGAAACGAAAATTTAACTTTTTCAGTGTTTTAATAAGTTAGTGTTGCCATTATCAAAACAAGTTGAAACAAAAGGAGTTTTTCTAGGATTTAAATTATTAAGAGAACTAGGCATGTGTTTATTTGTAAAAGATCTTTATTTTGTTTCAAATACTTATCCAGGGAATATGATTAGCAGAAACTAAATTTTGAGTTTAGTTACAGAAAGACATTGATGATTATTTGCTAACAGATTTCAGCATGAATGCTATTAATGATATTGATGATATCATGTTGTAGTTCCTCATTTCAGCCAAGGTCAAACATGGGAGTTAAATCAAGCTAAAGCAGAATTTAGACTAGTAGAAAAAGAACTTGCAATAGAAGGGCCACTTTGTAATACATTTGGGGTATCTAGCTATGTTTTTAGAATGGAAATAGGCAAACATTCTCTGGGAAGTGTCAGATAGTAAATATTTTAGGCTCTGTGGGCCAGACTGACTCTTCACAGTTCCTCAGCTGTGACCTGGTAATGTGAAGGCAACCAGAGACAATAGTAAGCAAATGGGCATGGCTGTGTTCCAACAGAACTTTACAAAAACAGGCGGCAGGCAGATTTGGGACCATGGGTTGTAGTTTGCCAGCTCTGCTTTAGAAGATTAGAAGCAAAGCCTGTAAAATCAACTTTCCATGAAGAAATGTTTTTGGTGAGTTATGTTTTGGCAGTTTTCCAACTATGGTGAGAGCTCAGGGTTCAGTACCACCAAGCTTTCTATTTCACGTGCCCTTCCAAGTGTGCTGATGGATAGGTGCACCCTTCAGGCTTAGGAGGAGTTACCCTTCAAGGGGTTGTATGACTTCTGAGCCACATTAGTTATAAAGTTGTTGCTCTATTTCTGAGGGAATTATTTTTATTTAAACATATTAGAGTTTGTTATCATTATTAGTAACTCAAATAGGTTAATATACTGGTCTGCCTGTTCTTACCTTCTTGCAAGAAAAATTACATCACCTGTAGCTTCTGTTAATTAGGTGGTTATACAGATGTTCCTTGATGCATAATTGAGCTTAGGTCTTGATAAATCCATCACAAGCTGAAAATATCGTAACTTAAAGATGCATTTAATACACCAAACCTATGGAACATTATAGATTAACCTAACCTACCTGCAACATAGTCAGAACACTTACATTCGCCTATAGTTGGAAAAAAGTATCTTGCTGTTGCCCAGTATCATGAGAGTGAGAAAGTATTGTAGTGTATATCACTAGCTCTACAAAATGACCAAAATTCAAAATTCATTACACAGTTTCTACTGAATGCTTATCACTTTCCCACCATTGTAAAGGGGAAAAATCTTAAGCCAGAGATCATCTGTATTTTGTGTCCTAAGGCCATCCTCATTTCCAGATCAGGGGACTTTGCTTTACTCCAGGGAAGTGCAGAGGCTGGCCACTATGCAATGACGTACTGATTGTGCTGGGATAGACCAGGGGAATGTCACATGAAAGCTCCTGGAGGTCCAGCAGACAATGTCAAAGGCTGAAGGAGGCAGAGCAACAGTAGTTCACTTTCTGCTGCTTAGAGGCTCTCTAAAGTAAGCCAGTGCATGAAGACAAAAACACAAGGCAAAAGATCTCAGCTTAGCATGGGACACAAAGGGAAGTGGTGGGCATCTGGACAGCACAGCTCTGTCTAGGGGCTCCATTGTATGTTTAGCTCATCAACTCCAAGTAATTGTTTCTGAAAAAAAAAAAAAAGTCTAGTCAGAACCTCTGTTTTTTCAAAATGATTACAGAAATTATGATTTTGGTGGGATCATTTCCCAATTTTTAAATTTTGGGAGTTAATTAAAAATTTTAAAATCTTTACACAGTGTATGTGCTTAAAACAAAAGTATCTGAAGAGTTAAAATGACCCTTGTGCCACATTTTATAGTTTCTGTAGTAGAGAGTGATTATTTTGGGGAACTTGAATTTGGAAGCATAAAGAGTCATATAATAGGCTTGTATAAGAACCATAATAAAAAGAAAGAAACTGACAGTAAACGAGGCAGAGTTGGAGCCATGGCAAAATGAAGTTATCTATACCTAGAACATAGCCCATCCTAGTAAATATTTGCTTTTCAAATTGAATAAAAACATCTTCAAGTTAAATATTTGAGCTATCATAAAGCAAGAGTAAGCAGAGCAAGGCAACTGAGAAAAGAGTAGAAAAGAAACTCTGCAAAAGAAAAAAACCAGGAAATAAAAAAAGATCATTTAGTTCATGAGAGAGCAAAGATAAGACTCTGGGTCCCTGTAATTATTTCTTCTTATGATGCTTTTGCATTCTAGTTCTAGACCTTTGCCACAGGTAAGTTTACAGTAAGTCTTACTAACCTGAAATAACTTGAGTGGATTTCTTTTCTTTGTAATTAAAAAATCTGAACCAATCACATTACATTGTTGAGCACATCTGGCTGTTGTAAAAATCAGTAAATACAGGGCTATGTTGATTAATCTTACTTGTAGGGTCCTAAGAAAACTCATATGCAGAATTATGCAATTGAAAGCATAAGAATTATTCATCATACAATAATTTACTTTTTGTCAGCTAATTTAAGTCTAAAGGTTGTTAACTATTATTGAAAGGCTCTGATACAATCTTTGTGGAAAGTGATATTTTGAATAATTAGAAAATAATTTGAAGAAGGAATATAATTCTAAAAAATATATACTTTAGTGAAAGGGATTTTGGTTACATACCAAACAAAATATTTTAAATATTTTAGTTTCTGAGAAATGGAAATCTTGAGGGAGTTTTTTCCATTTAAAAATCTCATAATTTCTTTAAGTTGAAATTCATAAGCTTGAACCTTGCTTTCAAAATACATAAATATTTTGCTAAAATACATTGTCTATGTTTCATAATATAAAAGATAGAAATTTATCTACCTAACATATATTACATTATTATTTTAATGCTATCATTTCATGACATATTAAAATATTTTAAATATACATCTTAAGAGCATGTTTGGATTTATATGCATCAACAAATTAACTCTTAAACAGATGTTGATGGGTAATGAGTCTACTCATGTCTTATGACAATTTGGACACTTTAAGGTTGAATATCAGATTAATCTGCACTAAGTAATGCATGTCTATTATAGTCACTTTTTGGAAAACTAAATTTTGCAAGAGCATTGAATTTGCCTTAATGTGCGGAATATAATAAAGCAATATTGATTAATCTCTTCCACTGAGTCTAGGTTAAGATAATTTTTAAAACTTTTCACGTTAGACTTTAATTTTCAGTTGACAAATACCTAAAGATATCTGGGGAAAATAAGTAACTAGCTGTGGCTTTAACACCTGAATCCACTGAAGGTGAAATAACACATGGAGAAATCATTGATGTGATAAGATAAGAAAAAGTATTAATTATAGCTTCTCCACACCATTTCACAATATTTCTGAACGTGAAACCCACATATCTACCCACTCATAGTTTGCAGCCTCATTGGATGCTGAGTTTACCTGAACTGTTTTGGAGTATACATTTTCATTCTTTTTTTACCATTGATAATATTAGACACAGGGCTTGTGTTAGATAGACTTCTTCTGAACCACTTTGTAAACTAAAAGACTCACAACATCAAAAGAGGGAATAAATAGAACACAATTTTTAAGCTGAGAAATGTATTGCCACAATCATAAAAAAAATCCTTATTCTTTAAACAGCTAAATTTACCACCAGGGGAAGACTTAAGTAATGGGAAGGCCCTAACATAAAATTTTTTTTTCAAAAAGTTGTGATAAGAGATGTGGGAAAGGTACTTCTGGCAGGTGACTATACATATTTCCTCTTGTCAATTAATAGTTTGGCACATAGTAGCTATCACTTGTTTATTAATGCATTTTTCTATGTAATTTTCCCTCAATGAATTGAAGAACTTTGATTACAAATAGAAAAATAAATATACAAACTAACAAATAATGCAATATAAATCCATTGACAATAACATTTCATTGAACTATTTTGGATGCACTGTTTTTCTCGGAGTTATAAAAATGTTTGGTACTCTGTTATTACCATAAATTACCTAACTACACTAATTTACTTTTACAATTAAAACAACATGTCAAAAAATAGGCAAGAGTAACTTTATGCAGGAATGATTGGCCTTTTGAACAACCTTGGGAATCAGTTCATCCTGATTCCAGGCAGCAACAATCTGATCATCCTTTTCAGAGGGAAAAAATGTCAGCTAATTAAATACCAAATTCTTGGCTTTCAACTAAAGCCATGGTTTCTGCGGGCATCACAGTCAAAGCAGAAAAAAGGATAGCAATACAATGAAGTAATTTAAGGAATCTTTAATCAAGAGCAGAGCACAAGTAAACCACTAGGGATAGTGCAATACTCTAGGCTTGTCACAGTAGCTTTTAACAGCTACCAAGTGAGGACTGATTAGAAGAAAATAGAACTTTAAGCAAGGAATAAAGTCAGCCCAGAGTGACCCTAGGGGGAGTTAGTAGAGGTATATATGCTGAACTCCCGCTTCTGCTCTCTACTAGTGTCCTGATAGCATTGTCCACTGGATAAGCCAGTCAGAAGCTTTTGAGCCCTGGCTGGTGGCACAGTGGATAA